>OW203773.1:1527613-1617620 GCA_934045905.1 Leuctra nigra | reverse complement strand
AGATCACATTCAACCATTATGGAAAGAAATTTTTTAAACACGACTGCACTCCAAGAAAGACAAACCAAAACAAGAATAAAATGGCGGTCGGCTCGTCTGGCCGTGAATCGAGCTGGAAGAAAATGTAGAGAGCGTAAAGCAGAAGCGGCCGTATTGTGCTGCCACCGGCGGGAAAAAAAGTAACGTCAAAAGTAGCGCGTTACTTCAAACGAAATTACTTCCAAAAAGTAGTATAATTACTTTACAAATTACTTTATTTCAAAAGTAACGTCGTTACCGGCGACGTTACTGAAAAAGTAATTTCGTTACAGTAACGAGTTACTTTCTTTACTTTACTGCCCAACACTGAATTTACGACACAAAAGACTGGAAAGTCACATTATCTTCTACAAACCAGCGGTACCTAGTAAAACAATGTGGATTGTCTCAAATTATCTACCTACACTTCTTAAAAAAACAAAAACAGAAGTAGATATAATATAGTAGGTACCTAGTAGGTACCTACTAGGTACCTAGTAGGTAGTACCTACTAGAACAAGTGTCAGTACCTGGATATCTTCTGAGAAATCCCGTCGAGCTGCCGAAGTATTGCCATGACAACGACGGATCCATCTCGTAGTTGTTGACAAACAGAGCGTCCAGATATTCTGACCACTTGATGGCGTTCAATACCTCCGGATCTAAACACACAAGACCGTAAAGTTAACTTAGTTATCAAGCTACGCAATTTATTGGGGCCGTTTAACCAGAGTAGGTAAGTATAAAAGTGGTCTACCATTAACATTTAACAAGAGAATCGGCAAAGCTTTAGATAAAACTATTATTTTATGAATTTAATTAGGTAGGTAAGGTGTAGTAATCTACAATTTTCTACAAGAAAGTCTACGAGAAAACAGTAATTCCCAGAGTAATATATTATTGTGTGATGGCTTCATAGATTCTTTCAGTAAGTAGGTAGCGACAGTGAAAGTGAAGTGAACTTTGTTTCAGGAAGTGAAGAGCAGGTACATTGTCATTGCGGCTCCTTGTGTAAACAACTTCATAAACATGACTTCATAAACATGAAATATTGCAAGTGGAACTCAAGATAATTTGTTGAAATAGGACCTTTAATTTCTGCTACTAATTTCAGTAAGTCTTTAAACTTTTCTTATAATCTTAAATGCTAATTGAATTGACACCTCAAATAATTGAATATTAATGTTAATTACAAAATTCTTTAGTTAGAAGCAAGTTTTAATCAGTATAATGTTTATCACATACCTACTTGAATTGATGATTGAGGATGGATAATAATTACAGGTAAAACAAATGATTAAATCATGGTAACAAGTTTTGTGAACTTAAGAGGAAATGTATATTTCATTTTATTGGAGCAATTGGGTATGTTATGTTCATAAGATACATTATGAGGAGTTCAAAGCAAAACCATTTGACAGTTTGGAAGTCTAGGTTTTTAATACAGCAAATTTACTGTTTTCTATATTGTGTAGTCTAGTTTAATCCGCAAGAATTGTCAATGTTAAAGATTGTAATTGATAAATAATCAATAATATATTTACTAAGAATCAAATTTAATTTTTAAAACTGTACTTCAAATCAGGGTTTTCTCCTATGTCAGCCCAAGGCCAACATAGTAGGTGACTGTATTTACCGGCATCACCGGATTGGTCAAGAGGTTTGAGAGCTTGATTTGTGGCGCCAAGCTGTGACATAGTTCGAACTAAATTTTAGTATCAAGTTTTACGACTTTTCAAAAGTCTATAAATTTCAGCTCATCAAAATTAGGTTACCATTCGATGGGCAGACTTCTGCTCGCTCTCTCCTCTTAAAGGACATATACTGGAGTCTAGATCTGATAGGCAGTGCTAAATTTAATTCAACAGTAGTTAAATCATAATACGTTTCGGATTTGTATAGTGTAAGTTGTAATTGCAATTGAGTTAACTATTCGATAATTTAAATGTTGTAACCGAAATTAAGTGTGAAAGTATTGCGATTGAGTTAACTATTTGATATTTTCATTGTTGTTACCGAATTTGAGTGTGTAAAGTGATCGACCACAAGTGTTTCAAGTTTCAAGTGAGCAATAAAATCAAACTCGTCAGCAAACATCAGGCTACGAAGTGGTTTATTTTCGACTCTCCACAATCCATCTTTTCCTGGTTGTCACAAAAACTGAGTTTTGTCTGGAAAGACTAGTGTAACATCAAGAGATCATCAAGAGTTCGGATTAAGAGTATCTGGTTTAAAGTAAAGTTATTTTGCTGTCCACGCATGAGCCAAGCTCGGTATTCTTTCAAACAGTAAATTTATTATATTCCCCTTTAGAACGACCGTAGGCGTGGGGGTTGATACTTACGGTGGTGTCATCCTGACTGTTCTAAATTAACTTTTCGGTCCGCGTTCTAAAAGATAGAACTTCAAAATTGAAACTTTCGGCCCATAAATTCATAGATTTCGGTGTCAAAGGCAGTGGCAGGTTACAATTGGTGTCAGAAGTGGGATTCTTGAAATCGGCCCTTTTCAGGGGTCTAGATAAGTTAAAAGTACAAAAAAAAAATTTTGCAAAAAGTCAAATTATTTTCAATAAAATCTGAAAAAATTTTGTGTTTTGTTTTCTTCGGTCGATTTCATTGGTTAAACTCAGAGACTCTTATATTATTTACACTCTGAATTTGTGACAAGCAACTTAAGGATGTCTGTGGAGAACATATACGAAGAAGTACTTCCACCTACTCAAGAGGTCGAAAATCTTGAAGACACACAAGAGAATGGAGATAACACCTTCGAGCTAAACGACGGCCATGATGCTACAATACCGGCAGAGTTGTTAGCGGTGAGTCAAAACATTGGCGGTCTGTTGCCATTGGTGCCTTACTTTTCTGGTGAGTCCGGCTCGGTGCCACTTAGACATTTTATTACATCGTTAAATTCCGTAGGGACTCTGGGAGGTTGGTCTGATAACATTAAAAAGACAATTTTGAAGCTCAGATTGACGGGAGCCGCCGCGGACTACTTGGGAAGCCATCCCAGCTTATTGAGATGTTCATGGAGTGACCTAACAACCGCGCTAGTAGATTGGTTCCGAGCACCGAGTTCGAGCCAAGATCCGGTACAGGTGTACTACAATTGCAAACAAGCTAATTCCGAAAGTGCCAAGCAGTATTTGGTTCGTTTAAAGATGGCAGGTATTCGAACAGCAGAGGCCCCGGGAATGTCGGTGGCAGACGTTAAACTTACGAAGGCTATGATCGATAGAACAATAGTTAAAACATTTGTGCGCGGATTAAGAACAGAAAGCGGAGGGAGTATAATATGGATGAGAGATCCTAAGACGCTGGAGCACGCATTGGAACTAGCGACAGAGTTTGAGAACCAAAGGAATACTAGACCCAGAGTAGGAATGTTGCAAACACCAGATTTCGCGGGTCAGTCCCCCTCATTTTCTAATCAAAATTATTCAAGACCAGTTCTGGCTAACATGCCCAATACCGGATCACGGTATCGAAATGGTCCACCGCCACAATTCCGAAGTGGACGTGCGGGCACTGGTGAGGGAGCAGCTGTGAACACGGCCCCAGGAATAAAATGTTTTCGGTGCGGTGGGATTGGACATTATGCTAATAATTGCCCATCACCTCTTGAAGTGCTGAAACAGAACGAAATAACAAATAATTCAGTGAAAGAAACGCCCAGACAAGGAAACTATAATCAAGATGCATCACAATCAATTCAGATGGAATGCAGGTATTGTGGCCGCCGGGGTCATCATATTTCCGAATGCAGAATCAGAATGAGAGCGGAGAATATGGATAATGCACAAAAGAATCAAAATTTCAGGCCGTATCCGCCTTACAGTCAAGAGAAGGCTTTTCATACTGTATATTTTGGCCCACATTTAACTCCTCAAGTGACTTCTGAAAATGAAACTTCGGTGTCTCAAAGGCAAGAGCCTAGTTCAGCGGGTCCATCCTCGGTGGGAGTTCAAACAACTAGTGCCGAAGGGGTACAGCCAAACCCGACAATTAACGGAGCACCGTATTTTTATCAAGGGTAGTAACTGAACCCTCCCAGGAGCCACCCTTAACTATTCAGTCGAACAAATGTTGTCATGAAAATTATAATTCCGGAGGGAGAGATGTAAAGCCAATTGTAAATAGTTTCATAGTCGGTATAGATGCTAGAACTATTATATCATACCGTATGCTGATAGACAGTGGTGCAGATGTAAGCATCCTGCATCAGGGGTTGGTCCAGAGGGCTGGCATCCCCATCTATCGAGCAGAGGAACCCATACTGTCAGTCACGGGATCAGCATTACCGGTTGTTGGGTATTCAGACGTAAATCTGAAATTAGGAAATAAGATATATAATTTTAGATTTATAGTGTGTAGTGATGAGCTTAATACTGGGGGTGGGGGCATACTTGGATATAACTTTATGCGCGCCTATGGCCTAATCTTAGATACTAGTAATAAGTTACTGATAGATAAAGAAAACATTGTCAGCTATGGAAATGATGGGGTATCAGAAGTGTTTATCCAGACAGGAATACCATCAGATTACCATCAAGTTCAATGCCCGTGTGGGATAAATTGGTCACTTAATTTAGGCAATGTACAGTCAGTGTCTAAAGACACTAAACATACATTTAAGTTTGTAGAATTAGAAAGGGATATTTTTGATAATGATGATGATGTTTCCTTGACACAATGTATATCTAAGGATGCAGTCCAGTCGAAAGGACTAGCCGTAGAGTTTGTAAAGCGTTTTCCCGAGCTAAAAGACTGGAAAGGGAAAATTAAATGTGTGGGAGGCATATTGTACATCCGTGATCATAATCGCTTTGTATATAGCATGGTAACAAAGGAATTTGCATATCAAAAACCAGACTTTAATGTGTTTGTGAAGACTCTGGGAACTTTAAAAAAATTATGTGTTCAACATAACATTAAGCGTCTAGCGATTCCTCGTTTAGGATGTGGGTTAGACAGATTGGAATGGGAACCAGTTAAAGCAGAAGTAATTTTGGCCTTCAAGGAAACCGATATAGAAGTAATCGCGTGTCACTGGCCACCCGCTTCAATAAACCAAGCACATGAACTAACCTACCCAGAACAGGTTCAAAATCATAAATTAGACATACAACAAGCACTGGGATCAGATGAGCAAGATAAGGAAGAGTTTTATGTCCAAAGGAGCCCGATTCAAGAAATTAACGATCCATTAAATACTGAAAGAAACCACTTAGAAAAATGTGAAGAGGCAAAGAACTGTGTAAGTTTAAAAGAGCCACATAAGACACTGAAGAGACGATTGGAGGAAAGCGAGTCTGTGTATCAAGAATCCACCACAATAGGCTCCAAGACCAATAATTTCAAACATGCTAAACAAACAGTAAAAATGCTAGACTCGTGGGGAAGTCTAAGGGATGCAGGTGAAGAGGCTAAAAGTGGTTTAAGAATCGGAGCTTTAACCCAGAAAATGATAGCCTCTAAGTATCTGACCTCCATCAGTGAAGAAAAAGAGGTAGATGTGAGTGTTTCAAACTTAGTTAAATTACAGGACAGAGAAGAGCCACTAGTAAATCTTGTCAGAATAAATCAGGATGAAAATATTAATAACGTATGGAAAATACCAGCGAAAGAAGAACAGAGTAATACTAATGAAGAATTATTCATAACAAATATGAAAACCCCTCTCGAGGCATGTGGTGATTTGGAAAACCCTCTCGAGGCATGTGGTGATTTGGAAAACCCTCTCGAGGCATGTGGTGATTTGGAAAACCCTCTCGAGGCATGTGGTGATTTGGAAAACCCTCTCGAGGCATGTGGTGATTTGGAAAACCCTCTCGAGGCATGTGGTGATTTGGAAAACCCTCTCGAGGCATGTGGTGATTTGGAAAACCCTCTCGAGGCATGTGGTGATTTGGAAAACCCTCTCGAGGCATATGGTGATTTGGAAAACCCTCTCGAGGCATGTGGTAATAAGAAAAACCCTCTCGAGGCATGTGGTGATTTGGAAAACCCTCTCGAGGCATGTGGTGATTTGGAAAACCCTCTCGAGGCATGTGGAAATGAAAATTTAGTGTTTAATTATTGTAATGATAGATTGACATCATACCAGAAAAAGGTATCGCAATGGATAACTAAAAACTCAAAAGAGAAAAATTGGAGAAAAATGAATTGTTTACAAAAATTAAACTGTTTTGTAATTAGTGGCGATTCCGGTAATTTGAGACAAGTGAATATGATCAGGTATCCTCGGAAGAGGAAGAGACGTAACATTTTCCAAAAGGTTAGGTGGAAACAAGATGCCGAAGTGGAAATAATTACCACGGCAAATCGCGGAGAAGAAGAAGATTTAACAGAAGGTTTTAGAAACCTGTATGGAGTGGAAGAGATGGAGAAAATTGAAAAGAGTGAAGAACAAACAAATATTGGGAAGCAAACCGAGAAAGAGATTGAGAGAGTCACTATTGAAGATGTGGAAGAAGACATTATTACTCCCGATATGTCTTTCAAGGAAAGATGTGAAGTCAGGGGGAAAAGTATTCCAGGAAAGAAACTACATAAAAAGGCTTCCAAGAGAAAAGTTGAAACAACTGACACCTCGGAGGAACAAGCGTCCAGTTCAAAAGTGATTCAAAGAGTTAATGTAGTATTTCAAACGAGATGTTCAACACTGTTTGTGAAAAACGCAGTGGAGGTGCCGGCTTCATCAGCGGTTTGGTGCATAGGAAGACAAAAAAGGTTATTGTACACAAACCTGCAAGAAAGCACTAGTAAAAGTGTAATTTTTGAGCCCAGTTCAAGGTTAATACCCGGCATAAAGCTAGTAGAAGCAATCTATGAAGAAAACTTAGACTTGCAATTACCAGTTCATGCTGTCAATTTGTCTAGGCGTGCTATAAACATCGCGGAAGGTACGTTACTGGGTAAAGTCAGGAAAATATCTCAGGCGACCAAAGAAACAGATGACAGGAGTCCAGAAGAGATAGCAAGAGTGGCCATTATAATTGAGGATCCGAAATATCATTATCCGTACATACCAATACCGCCAATTACGGACCCAGAAGAGAGATTAAAATTAATCTGGGGCATGGGAAAGATGCAAGAAATACCGGTTGAAGCGCACGAGCAAATAAGGGCCTTGATTATGCAATATCATAGTGTATATCACCTGGATGGGGACGAGTTAGGGTTACACCCTACGGCGGTGCACAAATTAGATTTAGATGATGTTACACCCAAAAAACAAACCCCCTATCGTGTACCCTATCTCCAGCGTGAATTTGTAGACAAGATTGTCTCTGATATGCTAACGGACGGAGTAATTGAACGGTGCACGTCCCCTTGGTGCTCGCCATCTTTAGTGGTCCCCAAGGCCACAGGCCCTGGAGAGCCCCAGCAATGGCGGCTCGTTATTGATTATAGATATCTGAATGAACATTTGATACCCCTTGGGAATCCCACCCCTTCAATTGTGGAATTGATTGACAGAGTTGGAAAAGCAAAGTATTTTACTTCCCTTGATTTAAAAAATTCTTTTCACCTGGTAGGCGTGGCCAAGGAAGACCGGTATAAGACTAGTTTTTCCACCATATCCGATCAATTTTTTTTCAACAGAATGCCCTACGGCTTAAAAACATCCCCTTTGGCATTTCAACGCCTAATTGATGACGTCATGATGGGATTGCCTTATTTATCTTGCTACATTGATGACATTTTGTTGTTTTCCGACACCATTGAGCAGCACATGGAACGTTTGGCAGAAGTATTGGAAAGACTCCATAAAAATGGACTTAAACTAAATCCTAAAAAGTCCAGAATACTTCGAAACTCCGTAATTTACTTGGGGTTCCATTTATCAAGAGAAGGGGTAAAACCGAATCCAAAGTCAATTTCCGCAGTGGTTAACTTCCCGAGACCTCGAAATATAACTGAGATCAAGAGATTTTTAGGCATGTGTGGATACTATCGCCGACACTTCTCAAATTTTGCAGATGTCAGTTTTCCCCTAATAAAGCTTACAAGAAAAAACTACCCCTTTGATTGGAGGGAAGAACAAGAAGTGGCGTTTTCAAAATTGAAAGAGATGTTAACAACCAAACCATGTTTAGCCTACCCTGACATGACTAAAACTTTCATAGTCACAACGGATGCATCAGATTATGCAATCGGAGGCATGCTTAGCCAAGAAATAGATGGCGTAGAACGTCCCATTGCCTACACTTCTCGAGTTCTGAAAGATACCGAGACGCGGTATGGAACAGTAGATAAGGAACTTTTGGGAGTCATAAATGCACTTAAAACGTTTTACGTGTGGGTATGGGGAACAAAGGTGTTGATAAGAACGGATCAGGCTAGTATCACGTATGCCTTATCATTGCCCCGGCCCTCTGCGCGCCAAAGTAGGTGGGCCTTGACCTTGCTCGAGTTTGATCATACTATAGAGCATATTCAAGGTCATCGCAATGTCGTGGCCGATTGTTTATCACGAGCACCTGCACAGGTTAATCTGATTACAGGTATCAAAGGCGAGAGATCTTGTTTTCCTATTTTAGACAGGTTCCAGATAAAAATACAACAGGGCAAAGACGAACAACTTATTCCTATAATAGATCAGCTTGCGAAGGAAGAAACAACAAATCTTAATTACTATCTGGACCTTGATAAGATTCTTTATAGGAAAAGAAAGCTAGGTGAGAGAGAAGATCAGTTGGTTATTCCCAAAACTTACCAGAAAGAAGTTATTGCGGCTTTTCATTGTCTGCCCACGATGTCTGCGCACGGTGGGAAGGATAGGACCTTGGCCTTGATGAAGTTGCAGGTGTACTTCAGCGGAATGCATAAGGCGGTAGATAACTATGTCAAGTGTTGTCCCGAATGCCAGAAGCGCCACCCGCGGAAGACAGCCAATCGAGCACCTATGGGAAGAAAACCAGTCATAAACCAAGCCATGTCGGTCGTTTATACGGACATTGTGGGTCCTTTGAAGCCCTCCAAGGCCCAAAATAGGTACATTATGTCATTTCTTTGTGGACTAACTAAGTGGATAATACTGGTACCAATTCCAAATCAAACTGCGAGAACTACTGCAAGGGCGTTCGTTAAGCATGTAGTCGTAGATCATGCCATGCCAAAGGTTCTTATCTCAGACAACGGCCCAAACTATGTGTCAAAATTCTTCGCCGAAGTGAGTAAAATGCTGGGAGTTGATCGAGTATTTCTAAGTACCTATAATGCCCAATCGAACCTCGTTGAACGGTATCATAAAATCATTGCCGACACGGTGTCTGCTTATGTGAATAGTAGTGAGCTAGATTGGGAGGAAGTTTTGCCGCTCATTACATTATCAATGAGAGTGTGTATCAGTTCAACTACAGGCTATTCACCGTTCTGGCTTATGTATTTCCGGGATGCCCGTCTCCCTTATTCTACGTTATTTGGGCCAAGATTACCCAATACCGATGAGGATAATAAAATATATGCGACAGAATTGATAAACACCATGTCCGAGACATTAAAAATTGTTCAGGAAAACATTCGAAAGGCCACTGACAAGTATGAGAAATCTTACAACAAAAAATGCAGGCCAATGTCGCTTCAAATTGGAGACCTCGTATATCTACACTCAATTAGACCAAACAAAAGAGTGGGTTCCAAGTTTACTCAGCCTTATTCAGGCCCATGGCGTATTATAGAAGTGCCCGGCACCTATCAGTACAAAATACGGCATGTGTATGATGAGAAAGAATCTATCGTGCATTATAACAGGTTAAGAAAACTCAATACGTTCGCTGAAGAGGATTTCCATGATAACTTTACGTTAAAACATACCAACATCAATGTAGAGGAAGTCCCTGTTGGGGACCATGACGTCTTTCCATATAACACCGTGCAATATCCGTTGAACATTCCTGAAAATCAGAAAACTGAGCTAACATACGATACAAATAGTAATATACAGTATTTTCTTCCCCAAGAGTCATTTACCAAGTTTGCCCCAAGCCAAAGCTGGTCAGACTTTGAAGAAACTGCGCCGACGAGAAGCCAGGGCGTGGTGGGAAGCGATGAGCTGCTTCAGGAGGCCCGCCACATAAAATTGGGCAATTCCTTTGATTTAGCTGGGACAGAAAACGACAATGATAATCAAGTTGAATACAATGAAATAGATAATAGTCAAGCGCCGGAAAGACAAAGAAAACTTACCAAAATCAGAACGAGAATATTCCACAGTGAATCCAGTTCCGCAGATGAAGATAACACGGTGTCCGCGGAACAATTAATCCTCACACGCACGGAACATGCACAAAAGTACTCCTCTCGCCGACGCCAAGCGCGTACTGAAGACCAGAGGCAAGCTGCCGCTGGTGAGCGACCGCGAGAACGAAACGAGCCGAGAGCAAGCTCGAGCACGGGGCCAGCGGTGAGATTTAGGCAACCCGCATCACTCAAAACCAGTTCGCGTGTGAGGCGATGCGGACGCTGTGCTTTTCAGAAGGCCCGAAATCGAGGGAGGAAGACACGGGAAATCGTTCATGAACCAAATAACATTCAACCGCCCGGTCCTACTAGAGATGTGCTGAGTGAAGGGAGCGGGAGTGATGAAGTTAGCAGTGACTTCGAAATCTTTGACTTCGAAACATCATATGAACGAACCCCGAGCACTCGGTATGACCTCCGAAAGTTGAGATTAAGGCCATATTCCATGGATGCTAAAAATAGCAATAAGAGATATACCTCGAAGTTATCAGATCAATAGGTTCTGCCCGAAATCAGCAGAAGAGCATTATCAATGCTGTGCACTCTTGTAAATATTTACCTATCGCTAAAATGATATGCTGATGTAACCCACCCTTGGTTATTTTAAGGATTATCAGGATTAATAAAATAATAAGATATGGTATAGGTAATTAGGTATTACGTTGAGGTTTCAACAAAAATAAATAAATGTCCGGTGAGTCTAGCTCACAGACACATAAAACTGCAGTAATGTGGAACAAAAATAAAAATTAGAGTAGTAGCAATCATAGATAATATTAGACTTTGGCAATAATTGTCAAAATATAGATAGAAATACAATGGCAAGGTAATTGTAAATATTCAAAGAAATCGAGTGATTACCAATGAGGCGCATAGTGTTATCCCGAAATGACGAGATAATGCAGTCTATAGTTTTGTAAAAGATAAGAATAAATAGGGAACATCTTTTATGAGTAATATGGGTTAATTGTAATTAAAAGTAGGTTTAAGTTCAATCTCGACAGGGTATGCAAATATCGCGTACAGAGCTTTAAGCGAAAGCGTCTGCATTCAATATTCACTCCAACTCGGGTGGAGGTGCCGTGTTGCCTGAGCCGGCTTGCTCGGACTGTGAATGTCACAAGCAACCCAGCAACTTCGTTTCGTCCAGGAGCCGAGCGAAGTGCGGACCCGCGGTCGAGCGTCACGGTTACTGCCGGCGGCCATCGCGATTTGAGACAAAAACTTGTTGGCCTTGAGCCTTGGGCGAGGAACCCTCTCTGAAAGAGGAGAGTGGACTGACCCGACAGCCTACTACAAGCTGGTGAACGAAAATGAGAATGAATGAAGAAGGGACATCAACAGACAAGTGGAATATTAGCGGATTTCATTTGGCTCACACGTGTAAGAGAAGTAATGAAGGAGTAATTAATGTACACACTTGTTACGTTTCTCTCTCGTCCTCTGGTTACAGCTTGGAGGGGGCACATTTTAAAATTAATAAGTCTTTTGATTAAAAGAGACTTGGGTTAATTAATCAAATTATTTGAGCGCGGTTAATCGCTCCAAATACACCTTTAGTGTGTGGTACTCTAATTGTTGTATGGTGGTTTTGATGATGAGAATCAGTGTTTAATTGATAGATAGCTTGTAAGAGAAAATAATAAAACTTAGGTGTTACAAAAATCTAAAAAAAAAAATTAGATATATATTACCTATATAAAAATAGTTTAGAATTAAAGTAAAGTATCGATTATGAATTCAGATATTCTATTAATTTTATAATTTAGGGATTGTAGTAAGCACGAGTCTAATTTACGGATTATATAATAAAACAGTCGAGACAAATAGACAAACAGTAGCTAGAGACTAATCTAAGTAATCAGTAGTAATGCTTGTAATGTAACCTAATGTAGAAAATACTTACTACATAAGAGTTAAGTATTGTTATATTGTAATTGGTATTAGTAATTAGAGATTTTCATGGAAATAATAAATTTTACTTTTTAATAAGAGGATCCCTAATCAATTAGGTAATAATTTTTATATTATAAATAATTTTCAGCTATAGCAATTAGAAAGTAGAAAAGGCCTATAGGAAATTGGGTAACCTAAAACACGCCGAAAAATCATAGTAGGACGTGGAAGCTCCCCAAAGGTATTATTGTAGTTTAGGAAGACTACAAGCAATAGAATGCTATAAACAATATAAAACTAGAATTTAAGCTGACGAGTATCGCAATAAGAAACAGCCTATATCTATCCACATGTTTTGAATAATACATTAAAATAAAGTAGGCATTGGTCCCAGTACTAAACGCAACTAAAGGCGACAGAAATAAGATAACTATTGAGATCAAGCTTCAACCTGGTAATTTAAAAGATGAAATGACTCAGGTTATCAAAATTATACATTTTGGTTTGGGCATTAAACCCAAAGGCACGTATGGTCTTACGATGAAGGCTAAATATTTGCCTGGAGAAGGTTCACTGTTCCACTAAATTATTTTCAGATTTAAGTATGAATCTTATTTCATTTTGGCACTGGAGTTTGACCTTTGCTGTCCTCAGTAAAGAATGGTTTAATTACGTCTAGGTGTCTGGGATAGTAATAATTAGGGCTTTGATTTTATGAAAACAAAGAGAAAAGCTTACCAGGACAACCGGAAAGCTAATGGCAACTGATTAGTTATTTCAAAATAGATAAGGAACAAGCGCATATTAATATCTACCGGAGAATTAAAGCCTAAACAGAAACTGAAGATTAAAATTAATTTATAGATTTAAAACGAAAAAAAAGGGCATTTAAAAAAAAAATGTAAACGCATTTACAACCGAAGCGCAAAATTAGAAGACATTATCAGCAGCAATTGTAAGACGGAGGGAGAGAGTAGCTCCAGACGGAGTTCATTGACCCTCTAGAGCTGGATGTAAACAAACGCCTCATTTAACGAGAAGGCGCCCGGAAGCCGAGTCTGCGCTAATGGTGGTATGATGGAATAAATTATTTAAAAGTGACATTTTTGACAGCAGTGTAGAATACGCCCCTAACTTTTGAGCACGTTTCAATGGTAAAAAAATAAATGATGGCGCTAGCCACTAAAACCATAAAACTCGTGCAAATTTGTAAAAATTCGCACTAAGTTCGGTAACCTCTTAAAAATTTTGGCTAAAATTTTTACCTTATATGGTATTTTGCAATAAAATTAGTTTTTTCGTCGTCCATGTGACTGGAAGGCGGAGCATTGTCTTTAAAAACCCAGCTACCACCCTCGCCACCTAACAGTCAGCATTCCAAATTCAATCACTACGTGAGGTCGAGCTCACTTTATTCAATTAGTTCTCAATAAGTTTTCTTTGGTGATTTAGTATCAATTGTTCAAGTGAACTCAGTGACATCAAAATAGCCATGAGGTGCAAGTATTGTCAAAAGCGAAATCATACAGAAGTGTCCTGTTACAAGAAACGTCGCGACGCCCAGATGCCAGTTCCAGCACTAACCCTGAGAAGGCAAGAGAACCCTCCGGTTTGGACGGTAAATTCTGTAGCCTTGATCAATCCTGATCTTCCAAGCACGTCACGATCCAATGACCCACCTGTGATTCAACAGATTCCATCGAGGCCGCCCTTGGCAGTTTCACCGGTACCACATTACGCCCAACCAGGTGAAATGTTGGCAAATGATGTCCGAAGAGCCCTTGACGTGGTTCACTCTTCACCACTTCTTCCTCATCAGCTCAATCCCAATTATCTATTTCCCAGTCCTCCTGTTCATCTTCCTCCAGATAATCTTCCGTTCTTGATAGATCCACGCGTGTTCCGGGACGAATTTCTGGATGTCCTTCTTGAAATGATCCTCCGAACTTGTCAGGCGCGTGTGGGACTACCCGTTCCCATTCCTCCATCGCGTATCGAAAATTCGGCTCGAGATCTATTTAATTATTTCACGAGAATTTATCAGGCTACCACGCACACACCTTATGATTCTACCCCAGTATTTCGCAAAGTTTACGGGAAGGATGAGGAGTGAGCACTGAGAAGCTACCTAAAGAGCCAAAATTTCAAGTAAAATTTTCTCTAAAAACTAGTTTTAATAGTCGATTCGTGTTTAGTGTTTTATATGCAGGTTTACATTTAAAATATTAATTAAGTTTTGAATTGTGCGTGGAAATGCCGCCGAAACTCTGCAGTTATTAACACAATATTCCAAATTTAAAATGCGGTGAAATAGTTTTTCTATATATTAAAAATTAATTAAAATCAAAATCGTCTCAAAATCGTAAAATCTAGTGTTATCGAAATCGTTCAACTTTAAATCATTTCATACTTCATCTTTCATCATATCATAAAAAAAAAAAAAAAAAAAAAAAAAAACACAACTGATTCCAAACCTAAAGTCAATCCGTGAATCTAATCCTTTCTGCAATGGAGCCTGAGTCAAAAGAAGACGAGTCCTAGAGGAAGACGACGCCCGATCAAGAAATGAGTCCCAAGATCTGAAGAATTTCAATAATGAGGACTCTATGAAGAACAAACTTCACGACTCTGCTGGTGACGCCCGGTCTCGCCTTTATGAGATGAAGATCAAGAAATTCCAATAAGAAACGATGACTTGAGCCTGACTCTATGAGCACCGCGACGCCAAAACCACTACGCCATGACCATACAGTAATTACGACAATAGAGTAATTACGTGCATTTCGTCTCGTCTAGCAAACATCTGTCGGAAGAAGCTACTAGCCAACTTCAATTTTCGCTGTAAAGTTTACAACCATACGCTTTGGTAAAATCAAGATTCAATCATGCCATTCTACTACTCAACACCTGATCTACGAGGTCGCGATATTCATACCTGATGTAATAAGAATTCACACAAGCTTCAATTTCTTCACGACGCCGTCAACACTGTCGTACTTCACCATGCAAGAGATACAACGAATCATTATCAAAATCTATAATAGTACACAGCTCCTGCTAGCTCAACACAGCTCTTGGATCACAATTTGGTGTCAGAACACGAACTTGGATTGGCTGTCATCTCAACTCGCATCTGCGGCGCGACAAGGAAGGGCCTCCTCGACTTCAAGAGGCTCGAACTCCGACGTCCAGCGCACGCACTAGCCCAAGGTCGCGGTTGGAGGGAGCCAAGAGGGAGCCGACTGCGTTCCATGACGCAACTTCTGACCCACTTCACCGTCGCTGGCATCAGCTGATCCGCGAGTACAACCCGGACCTTGCTGATGGGAGATGATCACGGCTAGATAAGCTAAGTGGCTATATAGGTTTAGATGCACATTTTGGAAACTTTAATTAGAAATTTGAAGATAATGTTGATTTAGCAAGCATGGAAATTACATTTTTGTCCATGTTACATATTTTTCATATTTTGTTACCTCATAACGTTACCATTTACCTAGGACCATTTACATTATGATTATGTATAGTCTTCATGTCATTTTCATGGTGCCAACAAATAGTTATTACCAGAATTTTAAATTTATTTGAATGATTTGGGGATAGAAACTGAAATACATATTTTTAGTTCATAGTTTGTATTTTACCGAACAAGGATTATTGCATGTTGGAGTAGTATTCATAAACCGCAATTTTGAAACTTTAAGAAAAATGTGTTACATTTGATTTGCACAAATAACCAGTTGCAAATGAAATTTCAATTCACGCCAAACTGTTACAGACTGATGAATATTATGGGAGATATTATGACATTCTATTTTATAAGAAGAATTCGAAGTGCCTTTATCACATTCCAGTAATTTTTTTTAGGTGATATTACTGATAGATTGAATCTATATATTCAGGTTTCAATACAATTCATATTTAGTTGAGCGGAGATATACTTGCTATATTATAATAACTAATAAGTTTGACTATTGCATTGATACAGATCACTGTTCTTGTCTACCATTGCACATTTTCCAAGTCTTGAGGGACGAAATCTTGCAACTCCAGTTGTTATAAGATGCAGCATTCAATCTCATGGAGCAATGTACACATGTTTATATAGTGTCATTTCAAGATGTCATAATGTTAGAGTCATTTTTACATTCAGTGTTAAAGTTCTGAATATACATACCTACGATTAAAGTTATAAATTTAAATTCACCAAAATTCACTGTTTCATATTTTACACTGAGTAAACACTTTGGACTTTATCCAGGTCATCGGAGTCATGCTGCTTGAGCTTCATCTTGGGTGTGGCCATCGCAGACGAGAACACCGGCAACCACTACGACGAAAGAGCGAGTTGCTGCTGAATTCTTGCGGCGGGCTTCGCTTCAGGTGTTGGAGCGACAAAAGTTCGTACACACCGCGGGGAGTGCTCTCGATCGGCAAGATTTACAAGTCATCCGAGTATCTCCTGGCCCAATGTCTGTCGTGTGCCAATGGCTGCAAGTGTTCAGTGACTTTCTGTCGGTTGTGGACTTGCTATGTGCGTGTCTCGGGTGTTGTGCCCTCTCAGTGGAGGTCTCTTGTTGTTTGTATCCGCTCTTGTGGAAGTAATATTTTATGTTTATGTGGGAATGTTGTACCTAAAAAGAGGGCTGTCACCCCGCTTTTTGTCGGTTTGGGGGGGATGCCTTGTAAACAACTTCATAAACATGACTTCATAAACATGAAATATTGCAAGTGGAACTCAAGATAATTTGTTGAAATAGGACCTTTAATTTCTGCTACTAATTTCAGTAAGTCTTTAAACTTTTCTTATAATCTTAAATGCTAATTGAATTGACACCTCAAATAATTGAATATTAATGTTAATTACAAAATTCTTTAGTTAGAAGCAAGTTTTAATCAGTATAATGTTTATCACATACCTACTTGAATTGATGATTGAGGATGGATAATAATTACAGGTAAAACAAATGATTAAATCATGGTAACAAGTTTTGTGAACTTAAGAGGAAATGTATATTTCATTTTATTGGAGCAATTGGGTATGTTATGTTCATAAGATACATTATGAGGAGTTCAAAGCAAAACCATTTGACAGTTTGGAAGTCTAGGTTTTTAATACAGCAAATTTACTGTTTTCTATATTGTGTAGTCTAGTTTAATCCGCAAGAATTGTCAATGTTAAAGATTGTAATTGATAAATAATCAATAATATATTTACTAAGAATCAAATTTAATTTTTAAAACTGTACTTCAAATCAGGGTTTTCTCCTATGTCAGCCCAAGGCCAACATAGTAGGTGACTGTATTTACCGGCATCACCGGATTGGTCAAGAGGTTTGAGAGCTTGATTTGTGGCGCCAAGCTGTGACATAGTTCGAACTAAATTTTAGTATCAAGTTTTACGACTTTTCAAAAGTCTATAAATTTCAGCTCATCAAAATTAGGTTACCATTCGATGGGCAGACTTCTGCTCGCTCTCTCCTCTTAAAGGACATATACTGGAGTCTAGATCTGATAGGCAGTGCTAAATTTAATTCAACAGTAGTTAAATCATAATACGTTTCGGATTTGTATAGTGTAAGTTGTAATTGCAATTGAGTTAACTATTCGATAATTTAAATGTTGTAACCGAAATTAAGTGTGAAAGTATTGCGATTGAGTTAACTATTTGATATTTTCATTGTTGTTACCGAATTTGAGTGTGTAAAGTGATCGACCACAAGTGTTTCAAGTTTCAAGTGAGCAATAAAATCAAACTCGTCAGCAAACATCAGGCTACGAAGTGGTTTATTTTCGACTCTCCACAATCCATCTTTTCCTGGTTGTCACAAAAACTGAGTTTTGTCTGGAAAGACTAGTGTAACATCAAGAGATCATCAAGAGTTCGGATTAAGAGTATCTGGTTTAAAGTAAAGTTATTTTGCTGTCCACGCATGAGCCAAGCTCGGTATTCTTTCAAACAGTAAATTTATTATATTCCCCTTTAGAACGACCGTAGGCGTGGGGGTTGATACTTACGGTGGTGTCATCCTGACTGTTCTAAATTAACTTTTCGGTCCGCGTTCTAAAAGATAGAACTTCAAAATTGAAACTTTCGGCCCATAAATTCATAGATTTCGGTGTCAAAGGCAGTGGCAGGTTACACTTTAACAAGTAACATTATTAAAACTGCAGTAGGTACCTTGGTAGGTATGTGGGATGGTTATTGGTTAATGTAGAGGTGAAAATATTCCCAAAATAGGCGGAGGTACGTACTAGGTACCTACAGGTAGGGTTCCTACTGACTACTACCACTGATATGTATAGACTACCACGCCAAGCAAACTGTTTACCTACTTTATTTATTTTATAAATACCTAAACTACCTAGTTGGAAATTTTACTTTGCATAAATTGCTACATTTCAAAAATTTACATGTGAGGTTAATGTTTACTGAACATTGGTCACACCATATTGGTTTATTAGTATCCCCAGCATACAAAACTAAAGTAACAACGATTAATGCCTGGATACTTATGTAGTTATGATTAGAGAGGTTATGATGAAGACTCACCTTCAATGGGTTGTATGGCTCTGTGATGAAAATCCAAACAAAAGAGGCACAACAAAACTGTAATTATTTCACGATTTGTGTCACATTAAATGGTTTGAACTGAGACAAACTATTCAGCAGTGAACACTGCATTCACGGACACAGATAATAATTGAAATCACATTCAAAATCACTCAAAAGGACGTAAACTACACACTCATGACACTCTGTAAAATATCAACAAACGTCAAACGCCGCGTTTGAAATGAAGAAGGGAGAACGGAAACAAGTTGATTCACGAAGATGGCCGACTGCCGAGTTCATAAAAGAAACTTTACTAATATCGTTTAAAATGGTATGAATACTTTGCTTTGGAATTGTAAACATATTTATTCTTAAATCAATATATCCATGTGAAATGTAGATGTAATTATTATAGAAATGAAGTTATAAATATGAAAAAAATAAGTCATTAGAGCAGCTCAAATTCAAACAGTCGTAGCGCCCGCGCGGGCCGTCCCTAGCCATTCCCGGGCGGGACCAAGACGGGACATTCCTAGAAATTTTACAGCCAGATAAAACGGATCGGTTGGGCTCCGTTGGGCAGGCCCAGGGCATGCCCTAGTAGTTCCCGCCCGGGACGTCCCACTTGGGCACTAGATGGGCAGAAGCCCGGGCCGCCCAGTGTTTGTAGGGTTCCTCTTATTCAATTTAATTTGTTTGAATTATTGTGTTTTCGCGCGCTTCGTTCGTAGACTCTCATTCTCCCCCGCCCGAGCCCCCGCCTTATACAGCGCGCTAAACAATGTTCCTATCAAATAGCATTACATTCAAAAGTGACTCGATTGCCGAGCATGTTATTGTATATGGGAGACCAGCTACTCTGGATTTCCCATTCAAAACTCTACTACCCGTCCTACGCTTTAGGCGCCTTCCCATAAGCTCGACTGAGTGCACTTTCTTGACTTGAACCATAGACATTGTATAGCCTTCGCTTGAACCCACGCATTGAATGCGCTTTGCCTCGCTTGATCAGAATGGTCGATGTTTTCGGCAAACGACGGTCTGTACACTTCACGCGCAGTCGCTGTAGCATTAGATTCGTCAGCAGCAAGCTTACCTACTATGATGTCATTGTCAAGTGGATTGCGTGTGAATGAATCGAATCGAGTGATTTTTTTACTAAAAGGATGTGTTTGTATATTTTTGTAGTACATTATATTTATAATAATTAAGTAATAATCATGAACGATATTGATTCGTTATTGTTTTGTCCAATAAAACAATTCAAGAACAAAACACCGCGAGACAATACTGCAGGCGTGTGGGTACCACTCCACATCAACCGATACTTCAATTTAGTCAAACAACAGTGGTAAAAAATAACCGTACAGTTGTGAGAAAATTTAATTCGGACTCAAATAGACAGAAGCGATAAAGGTAAGAAGTGAATAAAACAATAATAACAAGAGCACTATAAGTAAAATTACCAAAATACCAGAATAAGAGATACTTCTGACAATTTTTTTATTTTTAAAATTCGTGATAATTAAAAAATAAAAATAGATGTACCTATTAGAGGTGTTCAGAATGCGTAAAAATGCGTCAAATCCAATCCAAAATCCAATTTTTTCCCCGGGACTCTACGCCCCGGACCCGCATGCGCTTGGGGCCCCTCCCCCCAAATCTCCCATTGTACTCAGCGAAATTTGAAAATTGTGCACCTCCTCACTTTTGGGTCACGAGCCGCCACTGCGCCTCACCCAAGCAATATGCACCCAAGAGGCCCTGATATGTTTATGAGTTGTAGGCGTAAGTTTTTTCGTCACATGAAAATCAGTCGAGTTCCTGCAGTCACTGAGTCAGGATGTGAAGAAAGTGTAATTCAAATATATAATATTAGTATAATTCGATTTAATAATGACTCAGTGTTCGTTTTAGGGTTTTAATAATACAGAAAAGTAAGTGCCTCGGGTATCATACCGCAACCCAAATAAAAATAGATCACCTCTACTATCGGAAAGTGAACGCAAGATTTGGATGTTTAGTTTAGACTGGACCCAGAAAAAGAAGCATCAGATAGTGAGGATTCCAAACCGACAGTGAAAATGACAGTGACAGTGATAACTACTAAACATTTATTTTATTTTGTATTTTGGTGCTATTTGTCCACCCTGTTATTGACTGTGCCGTGAATGTGGGGCTCTCGTTGTAAAAACTGAGAGGTGGAGTCGAGGGGGCTATGCTAGGGGTGACGACCACGTGTGAAGCAGGTCATAAATTACACTGGCGATCTCAGAGTAGAAGGACAATCAACCCAAAGGCATTTGTTTTTCACGCACTACTTTTGATCAACAAATTAAAATGTATTTTCAAAACGAACTTGAAAATGTGTGGATGGAACAGAAACAGTAAGTACAGTACCTACTTGCAAAATAATTAAAATAATAAAAAGGGGTTTTTAGTGACACAATCAAATTGCCGTCTAACCGTACCAATGTTTCACTTTCCTGAGAACACAAACATTCAAAATCACTCGGCATTGGTTTGCACATTCCACGTTTACACCATAAATTATTATATCTTTTCGTCCCGAATATAATCTGAACAGTGATATCGTTCTCGTCCACTAAAACAACACTGTCTAGATCAGTCTATGCATATTCTGGTTCAAACTGATGCGGTAATATAGTTGTCTCTACTCATTATCCTATTGTATAGTGAACGGTTCACAGCAAGAATAATGCAGTTAGCGTATTAGAAATTAGTTCACAAAATAAATGCACAATATTAGACACAGAAGTGTTTCTACGTCTCGTGTTGGACACGAACTGCATGTGTGTTGCGTAAAGAACAGATGAGTGTCACACTTGATTTTGTTTATAGCCATGTGCTCGGCCGCGCTGCGACTCATTACTCAGAACACATGGCCGCGCACCACGTACGTCACGCATGAGATGAATATTCGTTGCGCGCTACATGAAATAAATCATAAAAAAATCAGGAATTTTTTTAAAAATATGCGGTTTTCACTAAAATTCATAGAAATAAATATTACATTGCATACTTCTCGTATTTAACGTATTTTGTTCTCCTTTAAACCCGGGCCATTGGCAAGTGCTAGATTATGAATGGGTTTCCATATTATAGTTTTTTAGGGGTGTCGTGTCTTACGATTCATAATTATCCCGCCATAAATCATATGGGAGTGGTTTTCAATGATGCCAACTGCTTCAGAGTCTAAAACTCCAATAGTCTTGGCCTCCATTCCATTTTGATTTTGATGAAACTTAAAATATGAATTTGATCAGATTTATCGAAGACCATTTTCATTTTTCAACCTATCAGGAGATGTTTATTTCAATTTTAACCAATAAATGGATTTTAAAAAAAATTTGGGCCTGCAAACAGAAAAGGTTGTCTCTACATGTGTGCAAAATTTCAGATCGATCAAAGAAAAACTCTGACCTGTACAGCCTCACCCAACAGAAAAAAAAACAAAAAAAACAGAGGTCCGTGCCAAATGAGCCGAAAGGAGACGCTCGCTACGCTCGCTCAACTAAGTAAAAAGAGAAATGAGAAGGTATATTTTTTATTTTTTTAAATATTGGTTAACTATAACTTGGGTACCTTTACCTACCTACTCTAATGTCAGATAATGCCAATGATACCTGATTAACAACATTGAACCCTGATCTCAATAAAATATTGATATTTATTTCTGTATGTCGCACATAATATTAGCATAGACAATTTTTCGCCGATCTTGCTATAAACAGTTAAACATCAACCTCATGGATAGGTACAATAAGAGTGTCCACCAAACTGGACTTAAAAGTAAATTGGATCTACTTTTTCAGCTTGGTCACATCATAATGGTCACATATTGTCTTTTAAGTTTGTGTTTATAAGCTAGAATCGCATAAAAAAGAGCAATTTTAATTATATTTAATAATTTGAATGGTTCAAAAAAAATGTCTAAATTATTGTCAAAAAACAGTTTTCTTCAAAAGATTCGGACTAATTTTTTATGATTTTATTTGCAATAAGATTGGTTATTTATGTAGTTTTCATAAAATTGGGTTAACATCAGTATCTTCAACATTACTAGTAGTTTTTGCGAAACAAAATATTATGAGTGAGAGTTTAAATCACGCGGCACACATATGCCGATAAAGAAGACATCCCAAAGAGCTTCAACTGCCCACAGATATGCCGACTATAGCGGTTTAGGCTTTGGGTATTATAGCAGAGCGAATGGAAATCACAGCCTTGTATACCTAAGATAAATAGTGTATCCACTGAGCACAAAAACGTGTAACATTTTTTGAGAATAAAATATGACCTTGAACTGTCTCGAGAACGACGCGATCCTGGCGGCATATGGGGGAACTACATAGTGTTAAGATTTTATTATCTTATTTAACCTTTGTTATTGCATTTATTAAACCAAAGTTGTTTTATTTAAATAATAATATTATAATAATTTAAAATATGTTCCTAAAATGGCATTTTGAATGAGAAATTATATTAAAATTTCATAGTTGAATCTTTGACCGCAGCGCAGACTAGCGCTGCGATCGAGAGACAATCAAACTCGCCGCCCAAAATCATCTACATTCGGCCCAATGTTAAATACGTTCAGTGGATACACTATTCATCTTAGGTATACAAGGCTGTGTTTTCCATTCACTCTGATTATAGGAAAAGGGTATTTTGAACTAGAGCCTTGTCATGGGCTGACCACTACAACTTTAAATCAGTCATAAAGTAAATAATTTGTCACTTGTTGCCATAAAATCCTCTATTTAATAGCCTGGGTCAACAAAATACATTTACAAAGTAATTTTAATCTGTTGTAATATGCAGAGCTGGGTAAGTTACCAAAAAAATAGGAACGCGTTAAAGTTACGTTACTTTCCGAAAAAAAGGAACTAGTTAAAGTTAAAGTTCCTCAACTAATCAGAGGAACTGGAAGTTCCTTTTCAATGAAAAGTTACTTTGAAAGTTACTTGACCATTTTATTTCTGGAATGCAGCCAATTTGCTAAAACACAAATTCAGGCTGTAATTTTTCTCTGTGGAAAACAAAATTTTCAACGAAATTCCTCCCAGTAAGAAGTCTTGCATCTAATTCTACCCCCTCCCCCATGCCACGGCAGGGTTGGTCAAGTGCAAGTGAGAGGGCGAACTGGTGACGCACTAAGCATGAACGGCGTGATTGGAATGCGGTTTTGTGCAGGTGGCCTAAAATTCCTTATCAGAGAAAATCAGGTACATATTTGAGGGCGGAAATGGTGTAGTTTTGAATGTTGAGGGAAGGTACATTCTGCTCTAAAAGTAACTGCAAAAGGAACTTTTATAAATGTGAAAGTTCCACAACAAAAAGGAACTTTCCACGTTACTAAGTTACTTCTATCATAGCAGGAACGCGTTACTGTAAAAGTTACAAAAAAGTAACGCGTTACCGGTAACGCGTTACTTTCGTTAAGTTACTACCCAGCTCTGGTAATATGTTAGTACTTTCTCAGCTAAGTTGGCGCTTCATGGGGCTTCAATGAATTTGTTTCCCGCCTCGAACCAACAACCAATAGCAAGGTGGAATGGGCGTGGCCTGTAGCCACCGATACGTTTTAAAGTGATATCTCAATGTGAGAATAACACTGATGTCCTGATGCTACAATCACGCTGCATTGTCTGCTTGGTCTGCTAGGTATATCAAGCTATCACCGAGCACCAGCCCCGAGCACCGAAAGAAGGACGTTATATTCACAGGACCATAACACCGAAACACAAAACCGACAAAAAGGACAATACAAGACAAGTAGCACCCAACCAAGTATTTAAAAGTAAAAAGGACAATATTACAGATGATTCCTGAAAGTTAGAAAAAATGGTTCTGTTGCAAACTCTTGGAAATTAAAAAAGAGTTAAAAAAAACTCAAAAATATTTTTTTATTTTATTTTGGAAAGATGTAGCACCCAAACAAGTATTTAAAAGTAAAAAGGACAATATTACGGATGATTCCTGAGAGTTAGAAAAAATGGTTCTGTTGCAAACTCTTGGAAATTAAAAAAGAGTTAAAAAAAAACTCAAAAATATTTTTTTATTTTTTTTTGGAAAGATGTAGCACCCAAACAAGTATTTAAAAGTAACAAGGACAATATTACGGATGATTCCTGAGAGTTAGAAAAAATGGTTCCGTTGCAAACTCTTGAAAATTAAAAAAGAGTTAAAAAAAAACTCAAAAATATTTTTTTTATTTTTTTTGGAAAGATGTAGCACCCAAACAAGTATTTAAAAGTAACAAGGACAATATTACGGATGATTCCTGAGAGTTAGAAAAAATGGTTCCGTTGCAAACTCTTGGAAATTAAAAAAGAGTTAAAAAAAAACTCAAAAATATTTTTTTTATTTTTTTTGGAAAGATGTAGCACCCAAACAAGTATTTAAAAGTAACAAGGACAATATTACGGATGATTCCTGAGAGTTAGAAAAAATGGTTCCGTTGCAAACTCTTGGAAATTAAAAAAGAGTTAAAAAAAAACTCAAAAATATTTTTTTAATTTTTTTTGGAAAGATGTAGCACCCAAACAAGTATTTAAAAGTAAAAAGGACAATATTACGGATGATTCCTGAGAGTTAGAAAAAATGGTTCCGTTGCAAACTCTTGGAAATTAAAAAAGAGTTAAAAAAAACTCAAAAATAATTTTTTATTTTTTTTTGGAAAGATGTAGCACCCAAACAAGTATTTAAAAGTAACAAGGACAATATTACGGATGATTCCTGAGAGTTAGAAATAATGGTTCCGTTGCAAACTCTTGGAAATTAAAAAAGAGTTAAAAAAAAACTCAAAAATATTTTTTTTATTTTTTTTGGAAAGATGTAGCACCCAAACAAGTATTTAAAAGTAACAAGGACAATATTACGGATGATTCCTGAGAGTTAGAAAAAATGGTTCCGTTGCAAACTCTTAGAAATTAAAAAAGAGTTAAAAAAAAACTCAAAAATATTTTTTTTATTTTTTTTGGAAAGATGTAGCACCCAAACAAGTATATAAAAGTAAGAAAAAACACTATTTCGATTGATTCATGAGAGTAAGAAAAAATGGTTCCGTTGCAAACTCTCAGAATCCTCAAATGTCAAGCTGGCACCAAGAACATTTTATTTAATGACTTTTTTTGTATCAGATGTAGCACCCCAAAATGTTTTCTAATATTAAGGGGATACCATTATGGATGATTCCTGAGAATTAGAAAAAATGGTTCCGTTGCAAACTCTTGGAAATTAAAAAAGAGTTAAAAAAAACTCAAAAATATATTTTTTTTTTTTTTTGGAAAGATGTAGCACCCAAACAAGTATTTAAAAGTAAAAAGGACAATATTACGGATGATTCCTGAGTGTTAGAAAAAATGGTTCCGTTGCAAACTCTTGGAAATTAAAAAAGAGTTAAAAAAAAATCAAAAATATTTTTTTTATTTTTTTTGGAAAGATGTAGCACCCAAACAAGTATTTAAAAGTAACAAGGACAATATTACGGATGATTCCTGAGGGTAAGAAAAAATGGTTCCGTTGCAAACTCTTGGAAATTAAAAAAGAGTAAAAAAAAAACTCAAAATTTTTTTTTTATTTTTTTTTGGAAAGATGTAGCACCCAAACAAGTATTTAAAAGTAACAAGGACAATATTACGGATGATTCCAGGGAGTTAGAAAAAATGGTTCCGTTGCAAACTCTCAGAATCCTCAAATGTCAAGCTGGCACCAAGAACATTTTATTTAATGACTTTTTTTGTATCAGATGTAGCACCCCAAAATGTTTTCTAATATTAAGGGGATACCATAATGGATGATTCCTGAGAATTAGAAAAAATGGTTCCGTTGCAAACTCTTGGAAATTAAAAAAGAGTTAAAAAATAATTAAAAATTATTTTTTTTTTTTTTTGGAAAGATGTAGCACCCAAACAAGTATTTAAAAGTAAAAAGGACAATATTACGGATGATTCCTGAGAGTTAGAAAAAATGGTTCCGTTGCAAACTCTTGGAAATTAAAAAAGAGTTAATAAAAAACTCAAAAATATTTTTTTAATTTTTTTTGGAAAGATGTAGCACCCAAACAATATTTAAAAGTAACAAGGACAATATTACGGATGATTCCTGAGAGTTAGAAAAAATGGTTCCGTTGCAAACTCTTGGAAATTAAAAAAGAGTTAAAAAAAAACTCAAAAATATTTTTTTTATTTTTTTTGGAAAGATGTAGCACCCAAACAAGTATTTAAAAGTAACAAGGACAATATTACGGATGATTCCTGAGAGTTAGAAAAAATGGTTCCGTTGCAAACTCTTAGAAATTAAAAAAGAGTTAAAAAAAAACTCAAAAATATTTTTTTTATTTTTTTTGGAAAGATGTAGCACCCAAACAAGTATATAAAAGTAAGAAAAAACACTATTTCGATTGATTCATGAGAGTAAGAAAAAATGGTTCCGTTGCAAACTCTCAGAATCCTCAAATGTCAAGCTGGCACCAAGAACATTTTATTTAATGACTTTTTTTGTATCAGATGTAGCACCCCAAAATGTTTTCTAATATTAAGGGGATACCATTATGGATGATTCCTGAGAATTAGAAAAAATGGTTCCGTTGCAAACTCTTGGAAATTAAAAAAGAGTTAAAAAAAACTCAAAAATATATTTTTTTTTTTTTTTGGAAAGATGTAGCACCCAAACAAGTATTTAAAAGTAAAAAGGACAATATTACGGATGATTCCTGAGTGTTAGAAAAAATGGTTCCGTTGCAAACTCTTGGAAATTAAAAAAGAGTTAAAAAAAAATCAAAAATATTTTTTTTATTTTTTTTGGAAAGATGTAGCACCCAAACAAGTATTTAAAAGTAACAAGGACAATATTACGGATGATTCCTGAGAGTAAGAAAAAATGGTTCCGTTGCAAACTCTTGGAAATTAAAAAAGAGTAAAAAAAAAACTCAAAATTTTTTTTTTATTTTTTTTTGGAAAGATGTAGCACCCAAACAAGTATTTAAAAGTAACAAGGACAATATTACGGATGATTCCAGGGAGTTAGAAAAAATGGTTCCGTTGCAAACTCTCAGAATCCTCAAATGTCAAGCTGGCACCAAGAACATTTTATTTAATGACTTTTTTTGTATCAGATGTAGCACCCCAAAATGTTTTCTAATATTAAGGGGATACCATAATGGATGATTCCTGAGAATTAGAAAAAATGGTTCCGTTGCAAACTCTTGGAAATTAAAAAAGAGTTAAAAAATAATTAAAAATTATTTTTTTTTTTTTTTGGAAAGATGTAGCACCCAAACAAGTATTTAAAAGTAAAAAGGACAATATTACGGATGATTCCTGAGAGTTAGAAAAAATGGTTCCGTTGCAAACTCTTGGAAATTAAAAAAGAGTTAATAAAAAACTCAAAAATATTTTTTTAATTTTTTTTGGAAAGATGTAGCACCCAAACAATATTTAAAAGTAACAAGGACAATATTACGGATGATTCCTGAGAGTTAGAAAAAATGGTTCCGTTGCAAACTCTTGGAAATTAAAAAAGAGTTAAAAAAAAACTCAAAAATATTTTTTTTATTTTTTTTGGAAAGATGTAGCACCCAAACAAGTATTTAAAAGTAACAAGGACAATATTACGGATGATTCCTGAGAGTTAGAAAAAATGGTTCCGTTGCAAACTCTTAGAAATTAAAAAAGAGTTAAAAAAAAACTCAAAAATATTTTTTTTATTTTTTTTGGAAAGATGTAGCACCCAAACAAGTATATAAAAGTAAGAAGAACACTATTTCGATTGATTCATGAGAGTAAGAAAAAATGGTTCCGTTGCAAACTCTCAGAATCCTCAAATGTCAAGCTGGCACCAAGAACATTTTATTTAATGACTTTTTTTGTATCAGATGTAGCACCCCAAAATGTTTTCTAATATTAAGGGGATACCATTATGGATGATTCCTGAGAATTAGAAAAAATGGTTCCGTTGCAAACTCTCTTAAATTAAAAAAGAGTTAAAAAAAACTCAAAAATATTTTTTTATTTTTTTTTGGAAAGATGTAGCACCCAAACAAGTATTTAAAAGTAAAAAGGACAATATTACGGATGATTTCTGAGAGTTAGAAAAAATGGTTCCGTTGCAAACTCTTGGAAATTAAAAAAGAGTTAAAAAAAACTCAAAAATATTTTTTTATTTTTTTTTGGAAAGATGTAGCACCCAAACAAGTATTTAAAAGTAACAAGGACAATATTACGGATGATTCCTGAGAGTTAGAAAAAATGGTTCCGGTGCAAACTCTTGGAAATTAAAAAAGAGTTAAAAAAAAACTCAAAAATATTTTTTTAATTTTTTTTGGAAAGATGTAGCACCTAAACAAGTATTTAAAAGTAAAAAAGACAATATTACGGATGATTCCTGAGAGTTAGAAAAAATGGTTCCTCTGCAAACTCTCTTAAATTAAAAAAGAGTTAAAAAAAAACTCAAAAATATTTTTTTAATTTTTTTTGGAAAGATGTAGCACCCAAACAAGTATTTAAAAGTAAAAAGGACAATATTACGGATGATTCCTGAGAGTTAGAAAAAATGGTTCCGTTGCAAACTCTTGGAAATTAAAAAAGAGTTAAAAAAAACTCAAAAATATTTTTTTAATTTTTTTTGGAAAGATGTAGCACCCAAACAAGTATTTAAAAGTAAAAAGGACAATATTACGGATGATTCCAGGGAGTTAGAAAAAATGGTTCCGTTGCAAACTCCCAGAATCCTCAAATGTGAAGCTGGCACCAAGA
The DNA here is from genome assembly GCA_934045905.1 of Leuctra nigra. Taxonomy (NCBI): domain Eukaryota; kingdom Metazoa; phylum Arthropoda; class Insecta; order Plecoptera; family Leuctridae; genus Leuctra; species Leuctra nigra. The sequence goes on along the minus strand of OW203773.1, from coordinate 1,588,116 downwards.
ACATTTTATTAAATGCCTTTTTTTGTATCAGATGTAGCACCCCAAAATGTTTTCCTATTGCCCTATTGCCCTAATGCCCTATTGTAACGCTCATTGCGTTACAATAGGGCATTAGGAAAATGAACTGAAGAATAAATAATCAATAGAAGCTCGTGGCAGGTGCAAAATCAATGCGTCAAGCTATATTTTTGTATTTTGTTTAAAATTATTTCGATCTTGTAATTTATATTTTCTTGGCGTTCTTTTGCGGCTATGTTTGAAATTTGAAGCTTATTTATGCCAATCAGAATGGTTCACACAACATACAAATAATTACTCTACAAATGGAGGCGATGTATATACCTACCACGGTTTGTAAAAAACAAACGAATCAGAAAAATGTATTTTGAAAAGTTAATTCTAAATCTGCTTTCTTTGAGAAGTGCCCGTGGTGCCTAGTGCCTGGACCCCCGGCATTTTGCCGCCCAAGCCACCAGGTAATTACGCCACTGCACATTGTTGTTCTTAAAGATTTTGAAAAATTTCATATAGATCTGTTTTACCATTCAGAAAAGAGATTTTTGTTATAAATTTGGACCAATGAATGGATATCACAAAAATGCCATTTTGCAACCCGCTGAGTTGGTCTTCACATGTGAGCTAAATTTCAGCTTGTTTGGAAAAACGGTGCTACCAGTACACCGGTGATGCTAATTTAGACAACAACAAAAAACAGAGATCCGTGCCGAAAGTGCATTAGGTTCGCTCGCTCAATAAGGTACTTAAAAATTATAAAGATGTGCCTGAACCGGAGCGAAATCAGAGGTGGATTGAGTTTTCTTGTGGTTGAAGACTTTTCGATTGAAGGCAGTACGCATGAATCCTGTAGAAGGTCAATAAATTTGTTTGGAAATACATAAATTTACAGATCCTGATATAGCAATCATTGGTGAAAATCCAGCAATTGATTAAAGTTGTTTTGTTTAGAGAGAGCAGGGTAGAGATTTGGAAAAGTTTTTCTATGACTTTATCAATACAAAAAAGGAAATTATTGGAATAGAATTTAAGATAAGATAAGAGGGCGAGTCTTTGGCAATGGAATAAAAAAGATACCATTGAAGTATGGAAAAGGGAAAGAACATTTGTCTGATTTTGGAATTATCTCGAGATCGTATTGGAATTTGGAGTTGGAACAGCTGTGATGAGTAATTTTAATCTGATTAGTTCGTACGGAAATGTGGGAAAACCTTATAAAAATTTAAACAATGTTGTAATTGGAGTAAAAGTTTGAACTGAGGTCGGAAAGTTTTAATTTGTATAATATGCATTTGGTGTAATTAAGGAAAATATAAAAACAACGTGTTTGAGTTGTAGGTACGGATGTGAAATATGACAATTTTAAAATGTATTTATTTAAATTTTTTAATTATTTTAGCTTGAAAGCTATTTTTCATTACAATATACATTTACAAAACAGGAAATGCGTTATAAACAAATGAAGTACATAAAATTTTAATCATTTCGATATTTTCTTCTTCTTTTACCTTTCTACCTAATCTAATATAAAGTTGAATACCACTATAAAATACAGATTTTTGTGTCCTTGACTTGTTTTTTCTAGATATTGATATGTTATTTGATGACCTAGTATTATATAAAACACTCTGAACAACATCGTTCAGATATTCTAAAAGGGCATTGTCAATGTAAATTGACACATACATGTGACAAAAATGTTATAGATATTTTAAACAAATGTTGAGGCGAAGAAAATGTTGTACCTAAGGGGCGAAACACACGGTGCGACTTTTAATCGCTCAGTCGTGCGATTTTGTGCCCTGGGGAGTTTTAGACGCGCGTCTTTTGCGCGTCTCGTGTGTTCGCTCCCATAAGACTCAATGCTACCTAACTTCAGCGTCTTTTAATCGCCGCGACTGAGCGACTAAAAGTCGCCCGCCCGTGTGTTTCAAACGGAAGCGAACGGGAATCGCACGGTTCGTCAGCGGTTTTATGCAATTTTGTCTTCCCACTAAGGCTGCAAACACACGGAGCGATTTTCAGTCGCTCAGCCGCGACGACTAAAAGACGCTTGCAGTTAGGTATAGCATTGAGTCTTATGGGAGCGAACACACGAGACGCGCAAAAGACGCGCATCTAAAACTCCCCAGGGCGCAATGTAGCGATTGAAAGTAGTGTGTTTCGTCCATAAATAATTTAAAATAATCAGATAGTAACGACCCATAACAGACTAATACGTATGGACTAAATATTGCCGCACACTGGAGTTCATTATGACCTCAGGTACGACCTCAAAGTGTTAAATACGATATGTTTAGTAAAATAATCGTCTTAACACTTTGAGGTCGCACCAGAGGTCATAAAGTAATCTAGTGTGCGGCATTTTTTAGTCTATTAGGCTGTAATGGGTCGTTACTATATGATTATTTTAAATTATTTAGTGGGAAGACAAAATTTCAAAAAATCGCTCTGACAAACCGTGCGATTCCCGTTCGCTTCCGTTTGCCTCTTAACCCGGACACCATATTTTATCTAATCGTACCTGACACTAATCACTACCGTAATTGGTAATTAGTATTTGATTTGTGGTAAGCATAAAATTATAAAAAATAATTATAAACTTGAAAATTTGGTTTGAGAAGAATTACTTCGTGTGCTTTTTTTCGATTCATTGAGTCTACATTTTAAATACAAACAATTGTGTCCTTGACGGTCATAAAGTGCAAGTGATCTCATTTCGTTCGTAAATTCATCTGTTTTGACTTAGATTCGTGGATAGAGATCGCGACACACTTTCCCAGGGTCAGCCGGGGTCGAGAGGTTGCTAGTATGCAGAATTCATAACAAAACGCGTTATTTACACTCACAAGTACCAGCTGGTAAAATATAAAGTGGAGCTTAATAAAAGATTATATTAATTGCAGATAAATGATCAGCGCTATAATTTTGAATAAAATATGGTTATACATATGCACACACAGTGGCGGCGCTACGGGGGGGCAACTGCCCCCCCAAAAACTTGGCTTGCCCCCCCGGTTGCCCCCCCCCCCCCCCCACTTGACGACTCCCATATATGCACACTATACCTGGCAAAAATAATATAAAATCATAATTAAATTGCAACTACAATAATTATCCAGATTAAACCTAAAAAGCATAAAGTTATACCAATGGTTATACCATGGACGACACTTTTACTTTTCCCAACACCTTTTGTTTTAGAATAGAAACGTGAATTTTTTGCACGTGTAGCATTTCATGCCCCTCGCCTTTCTATACTGTTTTCCTGAGGAAGCATTCTATGATTCTTTCTTATATCGTGATAAAACCTGCACAACGATAATTTTTATATACTAGTGAACCCAAGGGCGTATTCAGGGGGGCGGCGCAGCCCCCCCCCCCCCCCCCACCCGAAATCAGGGGTTATCTAAAAAAATATGCACATTTAAAATAATGTGTGAAAAAATAACTTTATAAAATAGACAGATCATGTCAAAAACGTTCCAAAATGGCTAGAATTGAATTAAAATTCCAAAAATTTTCCGGGGCTAATCGCCCCGGACTTACATGTTTTCATTGAAGATATTTGACTATTCTTAAACCTCTTAGACCAATTTTTGAATAATTTGTAATTTATAATTCCCCAAAATAGCTATACACTTCGATTCAAAATTGCACCCGAGATTGCACCTAAACGAATGACCTTGATCCAAATTTTTTTCAGGGGCTGCGCCCCCGAACCCCTTTCTTCCACTGTGGTTTTCAAAATATTAGTAATGTCCCCTCCCCCGAAATTTCATCCTGGATACGCCCTTGAGTGAAAATGTATTTTGTGGTTTTGCTGAACCCTGTGGTGAGGGGGGGGGTCATGATTTTGGTACCCAATCATAAAAAGTTTCAGCCATCCTCCCATTGGTTCAAATTTTAAACCATATTGACTGTGCTTTTAGAAATTTAAACTAGAACCGATTGACCGACCAACTAAAAACTTCGCATGGTCATTGGTACCAACATTTAAGGTATTTTTGCAATTTTTCAGTCTAAACTGTCGTTATTTTCAAAAGTTTTTGTCATTTTAAGTGGCTATCACACTGGGTTGCAACCCGTGGCTGGAACTCGTGTATGGATCACGTGATCATTCTGCACATGTGCAGAGACCAATTAGTTTTTGAACATGCGCATATTGAAAATTTGGTCCATACGCGGGTTCCAACCGTGGTTGCAACCCAGTGTGATAGCCACTTTAGGGACATTTTGCGTGTTGGCTGTCAAATTCACGGCGACTTCGAATCTTCAGTTCAAGGCAAGGTAGTTAGAGCAGAAAGTTTCAAACGATATGAAACTAATAACACACTAATTGAGCGAGCGTATAAATGGCTATTATGGCACTTTCTCTGTGTGTTTTTTTTTTTTTTTTTTTTTTTTTGGTCAGCCCAGGTCAAACCGTTTAACCAATCGATCTGAAATTTTGCACACATACTAACGTAATCTATGCGGTCCCTGGGATCGTTTTTGAACGGGATCCTGTGATTGGTTCAAATTTAAAAAAAATATCTTTCGATTGGTTTTTCCGATGAATTTGAAATTGTGACAAGTCATTACGACCAACATTGTCCTCAATCTTACAAAGTTTCAGCCAAATCCTCCCATTGGTTAAAATTTAAACCCATCTTTCCTGTGATTTTTGAAATTTCAACTAGAACCGATTGACCGATCAACTTAAAACTTCGCATGGCCATTGGTACCAATATTATCTGTATTTTTGCCAATTATCAGTCTAATCTGTAGTTATTTTCAAAAGTTTTTGTCATTTTAAGGACATTTTATTCCATTATCTTGAAATATTTTAAAAATGTATACTAAATTTGCATCCCTGCTTTCTTTAAGCTTTTGCTCCAAGGCCTGTAGAGCAGCCAAGCAGTCCACAATCTACAGTAAAATGAACGCATTTTTGAACCCTGCTGACTTGATATATAATGTTGCGTCTGCCATATTTCCTGTCCTGTGATACTATACTGTTAGTGCGTTAGCAAGCAATCTGCCTGACAGGCACATTTTTAGCCGACTTCTCTCCGACGCAACATCAGCATCATGATTCTCACGCTCGCATATAGTTTATTGAATTTCGCCATGCAGCTTAAATGCTGAGATTGTTTGTATTATCTCTTTCTTGAACACCATTGTGACTTATAATGACTGATTGAACACATTATCTTTGTCTCTGAAATAACCAGTCGCGTCGGAAGTCTATTTTCTCTTGGTTAAAGGGGGGGGGGGGGGGGGGGGGGCAGGGCTCCTAACTGGTCACTATTTTCACTAAAAGTCATTTTTTTGGAGCCCGGTCAATAAAAGTCATTTTTTTCATGATTTATAGTCATTTGGTCATTGAAAGTCATTTTTTTTTTAAATAGGAATTCAGTCTCCCCCCCCCCCCCCCCCCCCAACTTATTTTTCATGGAAGTAAAAATTGGCCTGAAATTGTTTACAAATCGCATAGAAAGGCCCCAAATTTGTTCTGAAATTCAAAATTTTCCCGGGGCTGTTCGCCCCGGACCCTCATTATCTTGGAGGGCCCTCCCCCCAAAACCCCCCACTGTGTTCGTAAGCAATATGGTCCCCCTGACAATCGCCGATCGTCAGCCCACTTATTATTGAGCGAGCGAAGCGAGCGTCTCCATTTGGCTCTTTTGGCACGGACCTCTGTTTTTTTTTTTGTTTGTTTTTTTTTTTTCTGTTACTGACGATATACAGGTCAGAGTTTTTCTTCGATCGAGCTGAAATTTTGCACACATGTACGTAACATTTCTGATTGTTGCAGACCCTAATTTTTTTGAAATCCATTGATTGGTTCAAATTTAAAAAAAATTAACTTTCGATTGGTTGTTTTGATCAAATTGAAATTTTGACAAGTCATTACCCCCAACATTGTACCCAATCAAACAAAGTTTCAGCCAAATCCTCCCATTGGTTAAAATTTAAAACCATCTTTCCTGTGTTTTTAGAAATTTAAACTATAACCGATTGAACGATCAACTTATAACTTCGCATGATGGTTGGGTCCAACATTATCTGCATTTTTGACAATTTTCATACTAATCTGTGTTTAAATCCAAACGTTATTGACATTTTACGGACTATTAGCGTGTTGGCTGTCAAATTCACGGCGACTTCGACTCTTCAGTTCAAGGCAAGGTAGTTAGAGCAGAAACTTTCAAACGCAAATGAAACTGATAATGACCGTTCAACAGTCGATCTGATATTGTGTAGACACACTTATATCATATGAGTGGTCTCAGGTATATTTTTTGAAGGAGATCCTGTGATTTTTGAAAATTAACACGGAACAGTTCAATCATAAAGGTTCAATTGATCAACTTAAAGCTTTGCATGGTTATTTGGACCAATATTTTAGGAATGTTTTGAGATTTCTATACAAATCTGTGGCGAAATTTTAGAATTATTGGCTTTTAATGACATTTTCGATAGACAGAATTTCGGTTCGAGGTGTTGCGCGTATCCGTGCTCGCTCATCAACGCGTTACTCAGATTCATTGGTTAAAATTTAAATAAATATCTCCTGATAGGCTGAAAAATGAAAACGGTCTTCGATAATTCTGATCAAACTCATATTTTGCATGATCATTAAGACCAATATTGTCTCTTATTTTACAAAATTTCATCCCAATCAGTTAAGAACGTATGAAGTTATTTACATTTTTAATATCTGTCAGTAATGAAGTATCGAAATGAATGTTTTCCAGTGCCAATTGAAAATTGATTCTGATTTGCTTTATGAACCAGGTGCTTAGATGCTATTTTAAAGTTTCGATGAAAAGCATACACTTTTAAGTTGATATCATAATCAATTCCATATGGATGTATATGTTTTCTGTGCGTTGTGTACGCATTTCCGGTTCGAGAATTTGCACGTACCCGTGCTCGCTCATCAACGCGTTACACTGAGCGTTTTCCTAGTTTTACAAATTAACCACTGGCTGCGATTTGATTTTAGTTGAACGAAATACCTATATTGCAGTGATTTTTTAAGCAATACTTACGTAAAATAATTAATTTTTAATGAATGAAGGACAGATGCAACTCACCATTTGCCAATCTTGTTTTTAGAATTGTCATTTGGATGCTTGATATTCTGACCCCCTCAATTATAAATTCAAGTGATCATTTATTACTAAGTCTAATGTAATGATATAGTTTCTTTATTTCATCTACTATTTTATTTTTAAACGTCGATTTAGTTAGGTCATTATTTGGTATTTTTTTTTACCAAAAGTCATTAAAACTCACTATTTTTGGAGGAAAAACTGTTGGGAGCCCTGTAGGGGGCATAATTGGTATATTCAATCCGAGATCTGTTCTTCACGTCAAGACTGCAAAGAAGTGATGCATATAAAATAAAAATATGGTTGGAAATTTTTTAAAAATTATATATGCAGCTTGAAATGTTATAAATGTTGTATGATATCTCCGCATTTATCCAAAAAATATTTTTGAGTTTTTTTTTAACTCTTTTTTAATTTCCAAGAGTTTGCAACGGAACCATTTTTTCTAACTCTCAGGAATCATCCGTAATATTGTCCTTGTTACTTTTAAATACTTGTTTGGGTGCTACATCTTTCCAAAAAAAAACAAAAAAATATTTTTGAGTTTTTTTTTAACTCTTTTTTAATTTAAGAGAGTTTGCAACGGAACCATTTTTTCTAATTCTCTGGAATCATCCATAATGGTATCCCCTTAATATTAGAAAACATTTTGGGGTGCTACATCTGATACAAAAAAAGTCATTAAATAAAATGTTCTTGGTGCCAGCTTGACATTTGAGGATTCTGAGAGTTTGCAACGGAACCATTTTTTCTTACTCTCATGAATCAATCGAAATAGTGTTCTTCTCACTTTTATATAATTGTTTGGGTGCTACATCTTTCCAAAAAAAATTAAAAAAATATTTTTGAGTTTTTTTTTAACTCTTTTTTAATTTCCAAGAGTTTGCAACGGAACCATTTTTTCTTACTCTCGGGAATCATCCGTAATATTGTCCTTGTTACTTTTAAATACTTGTTTGGGTGCTACATCTTTCCAAAAAAAATTAAAAAAATATTTTTGAGTTTTTTTTTAACTCTTTTTTAATTTCCAAGAGTTTGCAACGGAACCATTTTTTCTTACTCTCAGGAATCATCCGTAATATTGTCCTTTTTACTTTTAAATACTTGTTTGGGTGCTACATCTTTCCAAAAAAAATTAAAAAAATATTTTTGAGTTTTTTTTAACTCTTTTTTAATTTCCAAGAGTTTGCAACGGAACCATTTTTTCTTACTCTCAGGAATCATCCGTAATATTGTCCTTGTTACTTTTAAATACTTGTTTGGGTGCTACATCTTTCCAAAAAAAAATAAAAAAATATTTTTGAGTTTGTTTTTAACTCTTTTTTAATTTCCAAGAGTTTGCAACGGAACCATTTTTTCTAACTCTCAGAAATCATCCGTAATATTGTCCTTGTTACTTTTAAATACTTGTTTGGGTGCTACATCTTTCCAAAAAAAAATAAAAAAATATTTTTGAGTTTTTTTTTAAATCTTTTTTAATTTCCAAGAGTTTGCAACGGAACCATTTTTTCTAACTCTCAGGAATCATCCGTAATATTGTCCTTGTTACTTTTAAATACTTGTTTGGGTGCTACATCTTTCCAAAAAAAAACAAAAAAATATTTTTGAGTTTTTTTTTAACTCTTTTTTAATTTAAGAGAGTTTGCAACGGAACCATTTTTTCTAATTCTCAGGAATCATCCATAATGGTATCCCCTTAATATTAGAAAACATTTTGGGGTGCTACATCTGATACAAAAAAAGTCATTAAATAAAATGTTCTTGGTGCCAGCTTGACATTTGAGGATTCTGAGAGTTTGCAACGGAACCATTTTTTCTTACTCTCATGAATCAATCGAAATAGTGTTCTTCTCACTTTTATATACTTGTTTGGGTGCTACATCTTTCCAAAAAAAATTAAAAAAATATTTTTGAGTTTTTTTTTAACTCTTTTTTAATTTCCAAGAGTTTGCAACGGAACCATTTTTTCTAACTCTCGGGAATCATCCGTAATATTGTCCTTGTTACTTTTAAATACTTGTTTGGGTGCTACATCTTTCCAAAAAAAATTAAAAAAATATTTTTGAGTTTTTTTTTAACTCTTTTTTAATTTCCAAGAGTTTGCAACGGAACCATTTTTTCTAACTCTCAGGAATCATCCGTAATATTGTCCTTTTTACTTTTAAATACTTGTTTGGGTGCTACATCTTTCCAAAAAAAATTAAAAAAATATTTTTGAGTTTTTTTTTAACTCTTTTTTAATTTCCAAGAGTTTGCAACGGAACCATTTTTTCTAACTCTCAGGAATCATCCGTAATATTGTCCTTGTTACTTTTAAATACTTGTTTGGGTGCTACATCTTTCCAAAAAAAATTAAAAAAATATTTTTGAGTTTTTTTTTAACTCTTTTTTAATTTCCAAGAGTTTGCAACGGAACCATTTTTTCTAACTATCAGGAATCATCCGTAATATTGTCCTTTTTACTTTTAAATACTTGTTTGGGTGCTACATCTTTCCAAAAAAAATTTAAAAAATATTTTTGAGTTTTTTTTAACTCTTTTTTAATTTCCAAGAGTTTGCAACGGAACCATTTTTTCTAACTCTCAGGAATCATCCGTAATATTGTCCTTGTTACTTTTAAATACTTGTTTGGGTGCTACATCTTACCAAAAAAAATTAAAAAAATATTTTTGAGTTTTTTTTTAACTCTTTTTTAATTTCCAAGAGTTTGCAACGGAACCATTTTTTCTAATTCTCAGAAATCATCCATAATGGTATCCCCTTAATATTAGAAAACATTTTGGGGTGCTACATCTGATACAAAAAAAGTCATTAAATAAAATGTTCTTGGTGCCAGCTTGACATTTGAGGATTCTGAGAGTTTGCAACGGAACCATTTTTTCTAACTCCCTGGAATCATCCGTAATATTGTCCTTGTTACTTTTAAATACTTGTTTGGGTGCTACATCTTTCCAAAAAAAATAAAAAAATATTTTTGAGTTTTTTTTTAACTCTTTTTTAATTTCCAAGAGTTTGCAACGGAACCATTTTTTCTAACTCTCAGGAATCATCCGTAATATTGTCCTTGTTACTTTTAAATACTTGTTTGGGTGCTACATCTTTCCAAAAAAAATTTAAAAAATATTTTTGAGTTTTTTTTTAACTCTTTTTTAATTTTCAAGAGTTTGCAACGGAACCATTTTTTCTAACTCCCTGGAATCATCCGTAATATTGTCCTTGTTACTTTTAAATACTTGTCTGGGTGCTACATCTTTCCAAAAAAAAATAAAAAAAAAAATTTGAGTTTTTTTTTAACTCTTTTTTAATTTCCAAGAGTTTGCAACGGAACCATTTTTTGTAATTCTCAGGAATCATCCATAATGGTATCCCCTTAATATTAGAAAACATTTTGGGGTGCTACATCTGATACAAAAAAAGTCATTAAATAAAATGTTCTTGGTGCCAGCTTGACATTTGAGGATTCTGAGAGTTTGCAACGGAACCATTTTTTCTAACTCCCTGGAATCATCCGTAATATTGTCCTTGTTACTTTTAAATACTTGTTTGGGTGCTACATCTTTCCAAAAAAAATTAAAAAAATATTTTTGAGTTTTTTTTTAACTCTTTTTTAATTTCCAAGAGTTTGCAACGGAACCATTTTTTCTTACTCTCAGGAATCATCCGTAATATTGTACTTGTTACTTTTAAATACTTGTTTGGGTGCTACATCTTTCAAAAAAAAAAAAAAATAATATTTTTGAGTTTTTTTTAACTCTTTTTTAATTTAAGAGAGTTTGCAACGGAACCATTTTTTCTAACTTTCAGGAATCATCTGTAATATTGTCCTTTTTACTTTTAAATACTTGGTTGGGTGCTACTTGTCTTGTATTGTCCTTTTTGTCGGTTTTGTGTTTCGGTGTTATGGTCCTGTGAATATAACGTCCTTCTTTCGGTGCTCGGGGCTGGTGCTCGGTGATAGCTTGATATACCTTGGTCTGCTTACCTCGATAACATTATGTAATTCTGTCGGCTGTCAAAGAAGAGCGATTTCTCTAGGAAATGTTGATTTCTACAACAACAAAAAAAGTAAATTGCAAATGATTTGTTTGTAGCTCAACAATAAGAACAAAATCAACTACCTAATATCTGTTTTATCAGGGAGAAAGCACTTGAAACAAATTGTGGGACATTGACAGCAAGTTAAGTTTCGACAGCTGTGGAAGGTATATGTTTTACTTAGGTACTACCAATACAATGTCTATGGTAGTACATAATTTAGTTTGCTGTGTGTTACATGGCTATTGGCGCCACTACAGGTATAATGTTTGTGTTGATTTCAGGTAGGTAGATTGACGGACATGACAGAAAGCAAGGCAGCCGACATCAGGGCAATGCCTACGGAAATCCTACTGCAGATATTTAGCTATCTGCCGTGTAAAACAAATGCTTACGTTGTGCCTAAAGTATGCAAAAGATGGCAAAAGATTTACACAGACCCTTCGTTGTATCGCAACCTCAAGTTTACAGGCAAGTAGTCAATAGCAAGTTCATTTGCTAGGTGAAATTATGTTCGTGAGCCGGTGAAACTCATCGAAGGTAAATTGGCCATTGCTGCTTCTAATAAGAAGAAGGAGAAATTTCCTTCATCTGCATTTAGGTACTGAGAGGTCCTTAGAAAATCTTGCAACTTTACAATTTTTGTAGGTGAAACACACAAAGGACAAAAAGTATACCTACTACAAAAATGTTTCTTGAGTTTTCTTTGCTTTAATAACTGAATTCTTGTTAAACATTAAACATAAACATTCAAACATTTCCCTTTCCTAGAAATCATTAAAATTCCACATAGAAAATTTCATTCTGTACCACAATGCGAGGGGTGATGATAAAGTTCCAGGACTTGATAAATTGCGTGGCAATTTATTCTATTTTATTGTTGGGAGAGGAACTTTTTCATCACCCCTCGTAATTCAAGTCGAGACAAAGTAGGCAAACCGAACTAATTTTCGGGATATCACTTCATACACAGTTTTTCTTTCAGTTTAACATTGCGAACAGAAAAAGACATGCTGATATTTTCAAAAGCGCATGTGCTTTCCCACCGATAGATTTCTTTGATAAAACTACTAGGTACTATAACATCAAGTATCAGTTGCAATATTTTATTCTAAAGTAAGGTTCCCAAGGGCGGAATTTCGACGCGTTACGGGAAATATTTCGCGACGGATTTGTTCCGTGGAAGTATCCCGTTTCCAAGCGCGAATTTTTCTCCACCTAGTTTGTAGCGCGGTCAGCGATTGGATGGGTGACCATTCAACTCTGCCTTGCCAGGTTGCTGCCGTTGGGTCAGAGACTGGGGTGTTTGGGGGTCAGTGTGACGACCTCCCTCCACCTGTTATCAGTCTCTCGACGGCGCGGGTTGTGGAGGCTCGTGCTGTGAATGTTACACCGTCCTTCGGAAGGGACGTTAAGCCGTTGGTCCCCTTGGCATCATTCGTCAGGAGTAGGCTACATGCCGGTATCGGGTTTCCTCTCCTCCCTTCTCTATATTACATTCTCACTAGCGGAGCCTCGGCTCTGTTGAGAATATAGGCTTAAGGTGGCTCATCCAATCGGGCATAGTCTCAGATTTTCATAATTTTTTGTCTACTTATTGATAATCATGCCATACACTATCCTTGAAAAAATTAAACACTTTTCGTGTCTAGTTTCTGAGATAAACTGAGTTTTCTTCCCCATGTTATCTTATGGCAGCCAGGTAAAATCGTGTCACAATTAGGCTAATAATGAAGATCTAATTTTTAGTTTGTCCCAACTTTGATCAAAAAACTTATTTTCTGATAGATAGTTGGACATTATAATAGGGAAAAAATTAAAAACAATACCAACGTGTGCTATTTTAAAAGTTATCAACCAAAAACTAAATGATTTCCCTATACCTCCTGTGTTACAGTTTTGTTCAATCTCGAAAGGCAATAAATTGAAACCTCGCTGTAAGACAGGAGTTGCAAGTTAAATGACATTTTATGATCCTTTTATGCTTAAATATAGTTGAAATGTTGGAAAAAGTAATTCATGATGGTAATTTCAAAAAATAAATATTTTGGAATGTTCGATCGGTTGAGCCACGTTAATAATAGTAGTGGTAGCTACCTAGCGGCCAAATTGGGCAGCGCTGAAATAAGTCGATCTATCGAGATCGAGATCTTAAAATCGTATAAGACAAGGATTGTCCTAGACCACTTCAATAAAATATGCTGGATCATATTCCATGATTAGCAGTGTTGAGTAAGTTACTTGAGAAAAGGAACTTCGTTAAAGTTAAGTTACTTCATGAAAAAATGAAGTTACAAGTTACCAGTTGCCCAAAAGTAACTTGCAAAGTTACTTTTAAAGTTAGGTACCGCGATGGATTTTTAGGGAAAAAACCGTGAATAGTGCAGGGTAATAGTGGTTTCAAACGTAATGTCATACATGCAGTGTAATATTTTTGTCTGCACAAAGTATCACGGCAAATAGTTTCATTTTCACGCATTTTTATCACCATATCAATCTACAAAAGATAGAAATTCACACGTAACGAAATTGAAATACAAGAAGTAATGGCGACGATGGTTGAAGGGAGAATGAGCTGCTACGTCACACTGCAACAAGCCAAGGTCAAGTGAGGACTGTGGGGGTGAACCGTAAGGGAAAGTGATTCTCATTGGTCCTCCTTCTACCCCTCCCCACACCCTTATCATCACTGGCCTGGCGAGAGCATGCACATTCCACAGCAATGACTCATGCAGCTGCACTGACTGCCAGTGAAAACTTGTTTTGATGGCTACTCCGGAAGTATAAGTTGGGAAATTTTGGGAAGATTGCTGAAAAAGTAGAGTCTGTTCAAACGAAAAAAGGAACTTTGCAAGTAACGTAACGTAATATAGACGTTACATCAATAAAGGAACTTTATCAGTTAAAGTTCCTGAGTCTGACTGAAAAAAAGGAACTAAGTTACCACTTAAGTTCCTGAAATGTAACGCGTTACCGGTAACGCGTTACTTTCGTTAAGTTACTACTCAACACTGATGATTAGTACATATTTGATTAATAAACAAATATAAACTTGACAACACATGTCACGACCTGACGGCAGACAACATATTGGATTTATATTGAATATCGATATAGAAAGTCGACTGAAAAACGGAAACTATAACACCACGAACCTGGCGGTAATCGTGAGAAAACTAGCAGCTTCCGGTGCGCGGAACGAATTTCGTCCCGCTAAAGTAGGAGCAGATTCAACTTTCTCGGCAGCGACTTCGCCGCTGGGCTTCTGGCTTGTGATTGGTCAAAGTCGGCCATTTTGCGGAATTTCTCCCGCAACGCGTCGAAATTCCGCCCTTGGGAACCTTCCTTAACTGTTTTTGAGCGAGCGTCACCACGGTACTCTTATGCCACTTTCTCTGTGTGTGTGTTAGGCGAGCGTCACCACGGTACTCTTATGCCACTTTCTCTGTGTGTGTGTTTTTTTTTTTTTTTGTCCGCACAGCCCAGGTTAAACCGCACATTCAATCGATCTGAAACTTTGCATATATGCTAACGTAATCTATGCGGTCCCTGGAATCGTTTTTAAACGGGCTCCTGTGATTGGTTCAAGTTTTTAAAAAATTATCTTTCGATTGGTACCTCCGATCAATTTGAAATTTAGCAAAGTCATTGCAACCAACATTGTACCCAATCATACAAAGTTTCAGCCAAATCCTCCCATTGGTTAAAATTTAAAAAATATTTTATATGATTTTTGAAATTTAAGCTAGAACCGATTGAGCGATCAACTTAAAACTTCGCGTGGTCATTGGTACCAACATTAAAGTTCGTTCACGATTAGAATAGCAAGGCCGTGTATATACTACTGTAGTCAAACGAACAATTGTATTCCAACACATGTAAATATCAATATAATTATCCAAAAATATGTATAGAACGACTGTAGATAAAAATAAATCAATTTTATTGAATATTTCTAATATTTTCTACTTTTAAAAATTGTGTATTTCACTTAATTGATGCAATTTCAATAATACAAATAAGAAAGACTTGCCATTAACAGAGCAGTATTCATGCGAACAACCAATGAACGACGTGATCTAGTGGAGCGGTCGCTCCACGCCAGCCAAGTCGTACGGCGCGCGCACACACTCATTTAAATAGTATCTACACGGCCTTGCTATTCTTATCGTGAACGAACTTTATCTGTATTTTTGACAATTTTCAGACTTATCTGTGTTTAAATCCAAACGTTATTCACATTTTACGGACATTTTGCGTGTTGGCTGTCAAATAACTCAAAAATGTTGATCACGGCTACTTCGACTCTTTATAGTTCCAAGGTAGTTAGAGCAACTTTCAAACGTATGAAACTGATATGACCGTTCAACAGATCGTCTAATATTGTGTAAGTACACACAATTTTATCATATGAGTGGTCCCAGGTATATTTTTTTTAAATAGATCCTATGATTTTTTAATATTAACAAGGAACATTTTAATCATAAAGGTTCAATCGATCAACTTAAACCTTTGCATGGTTATTTATTGGGACTAATACTTCAGGAATATTTGGAGATTTTTATACCTACAAGTCTGACGAATTTCAAGAATTATTTGCTTAATGATATTTTCGATAGACATAATTTTGGTGTGTTGCGCGTGTCCGTGCTCGCTCATCAACGCGTTACACAGAGCGTTTTCCTAGTAAATATAAGTACATGTTACGGGATGATTTACTGAGTTTGAGGGTTTTCCTTCTTTCTTTCAACATCTTTTCTAGTAAAATTTTCATGTAAAATAGTGTTGGCATGCTTCTCGATTGCCACTGTCGCGTAGCTTGTGTTAACATAGCTGTTTCTTCCAGGCAAGAGACCCGGCACGAAGAAAGCGGTGTTTATCCTGACGAACCTGGCCAGAGATCTGAACTCGCTGACCTTGAGCAACCGAACCGACGCCAATGAGCTCCTCAAGGCCGTGGGACAGAAGAATGTCATGATTAAGTCACTAACAGTGGTCAATTGCAGCGGCAATGAAGATGACTTGTTCATTTCACCGGCAAACATGTTGAGACTTGTCACTAAATGCACGGCTTTGCGGACGCTTCGCTTCAAGGTAATACATTTCTAGCAGAACGCTATTTCATTGCTTGGAATTCATTTGGTTTTCACAACACAAAGATATGTAATTTATAAATTACAAATGTGATTCAGTAACAAAGTTATTATGAATTTTTAAGAATGGTAATTTAGACAAGAAGTAGCCCACCTGATGAGAATGTACAATACATCCACAACAGATTAAACAATCAACCTCAAGTTTAGCAGGAAATAATCTTACCTTTATAGAGGAAATATATTTTTTATTAAAATTTTAAAAATAATCATGAAAATTAGAATCTCAAGTTAAGTAATTTGAATTCATAAGTTTACAAGATATTGAAATGTTATGACAGTTCTCTCATGATTTCTTTAACACTTAAAAATAAGTTTTGTTTTGTTACCGAATGTTTTAAGTAGGAATCAATGACAATCAAAACTGGGGGATAAGCAAATCGTTTAATTTTCACGGCACGACGGTTGTAGTCAAAGCCAAAATGCCGCACGCGAATCACAACACGTCTAGAGAAGGAGGGGGCGGGACTTCCGTAGCAACTTGTTCTAGAGATGCGAATGAATTACACCAAACTACTTTTACCTAAATACCTTAATCTCACAAAACATGTGAGCAATACCTTCTTAGATGATTGGAAAGTGTACTAGACATGGTCTACTGAGTTTTCATAACGGAAATAAGTTTGTATGCTGTGTCAAATCTGACGGTTGCAGTGGCTGGACGCCCGGGAGGCGGGATCAGAGTATCACGCAATGGTACAAACGAGGGCCGTGCGTTATAGTGGTATTGGCATGGCAGTTTCATATCCCGGTACAGAGGTGTTAGTCAATGCTAGAATCAAGTTTCATTCATAGATAAGTCCTGTGCAAATGTTAAGTAATTCTCGAATCTGCCAAATAGTTTTCCTCTGAAGCTCCACTAATTGAATAGAAAGTAAAAGAGATTTACAACTTTGGGAATTACATGATGACATTCTCGCTACAATGTGGCTGCCATATTGAAACGTAAGTAAGCACTTCTACTTGACATCTGATTGGTTGTTCCAGACGACCCACACGAGCTGTGGGCCGGCTTTCTTCCGCCGCCTGATTGGTCTGAAGCATCTTGAAAGCCTCCAACCCGGCTCTGTTCGCTCCACTTTCCGCCACTCTCAGCTGGACATTCTGCGCACGATTGCGACGCGCACACCCGAGCATCCTCTCCAAGATGTCCGCCTGTTCCACGACAGGAACGACAGGTTCAGCCGCGTCGTGTCGAACCAGGCCCTGGCCGAGCTGGTTCGAACTCAAGGGCCGAGTTTGAGGACACTCAAAGCCAACGCAAGGAAACTCAACAACGACTCCATGGCTCTCGTTGCCGCCTGCACACATGTGAGGAGATTCTGTCATAAGAGGCCGGTTAAGCAAACAGTTCTACAAAGTGTGTGTTTTAACTTTGCCGTTACGCTAACAGAATTCAGAAAACCAGACTGTAGCGCCCATTACAGCTTAAATAATGCCACACACTGGAGTACTTTATTACCACAAAGTGATAAATACGATTATTTTACCATACATATTGTATTAACTCTTTGAGCTCATAAAGTACTCATGTGATATTATTTAGTCTATTAAGCTGGGAACCGTCGCTTCTATCTGATTTATTAAATTCCAGTAGCGTGAAGACAAAGTTAAAAAGCTCTGACAAACCGTGCGATTCTGTTCACTTACCCGAGCTGTTAACTTGTTTTAAATGAATTGTAAACATCGAAGAGTAACTTGCATTCCACGCTCTGCTAAATAGTTTGAAACACGGCTGGAAACACAAAGTCTATAATAAACACTCTTTTGTTGGTATTAAAACAGCCAGGGTTTAAAACTATGTAGTTGAGTTGCTTGGAAACAGTGAGAAAAGACACTTCAAACCTCGTAAGATAAATGCAGATGATAATAATAATCCTTCGCCCGGTTCCATAGTTGGGTCGGGGGTGGCCAAGACCACCACTTGCTAGGGCCTCGGACTCCTGAGCCAGCTTCCTCTTCTTCTTTCTTCTCCACCAGCTTCTTCCACTTCTCCCTCGGTCTTCCCACTCTCCTTTTGCCACTCCTGGCCACTTCAAACTCCCGCCTTGGTATTCTATTCCCTTGCATCCTTTTCATGTGCCCAAACCACCGTAGCCGCTCTCTACCCAATTTAAAAGTCAGCCTTTCCACATTCAAGTCCCTTCTAATTTTCTCACTCCTGATCTTGTCCATCTTCGTTAATCCTTGCGCACTCCGTAGAAACTTAATTTCCGCTGCTTGTAACTGGCTCTCCTCTTTTCCCCCAACAGCCCAGGTGAGGGGCATTCTCTGGTATTGCGCAGGTTGCGGACAGGACATTTAATAACTTTGAATGCAATTTTCAAGATACTGAGTGTATCAAAATGTATACTTTTTTACATTTACATATAGCATTTTGACTGGTCAATAACATGAGCTCAGTTTGATTTACTTTCTTTTGTAATTTAAGCAAATAATTGCACTTAATTAGTGGTTGCGGACAGGACGCAATAGAATCGTGTTTTTAAGAGAGGAAAGTTCAACATAAGTTTCTATTGAATTAAACATTAAAAAAAATTAAAAATTCTGCTAGTTAGTTCAATTGATCTATTCTAAATGATATTTCGCAAACTGTGTATTTTTATCATTGTTTTGGACTTGGTAAAATATTTTTTTAAAGTTGGTCTCGGTTGCGGACAGGACGTTGCGGACAGGACACAAATGATTAACATGTGTAACTAGCCTTAATTTACATTCTGCATTCGGTTGAATGTTCACACTTTTGCAGTTGCATAGTAACGAGCTCAGAAAATATGATATTAATAGGAAAAGTAAAGAAACCAAGATAATTATATTATTTTGAAGAAAGCAAAAATGAAGCGGAACAATGCGTAATTACCTAGTGATTAAATATTAATGCCTTTATACAATGTGATAGAATGATATAACTTATTAAGTGAATTATCAAGAATTTATAGATTTTTAATAATGCGATGTATTAATTTTGAAACTTCTTCACCAAATCCAAAAAATCGAGCGGAACTCATTGGTGGAGGGTCGCTCGGAAGAACTGAGAGGAACGACTTTCTTGATATTTTCAATTAATGGCTTTTGCATAGCCAGGAATTTATTTAATGATATTGATGGGCTTAAACAAATACTTGACTAAAATGGTGCCTGATGCAATGTCTAATACTTGTCCAGACTTCAGCGTTAAGGGGGTTCAAGCGCGAGCGATTTTGCCTCTCGTTACAGGCACTTTCTTGGATACGATTGGAGAAAAAATGGGTTGACGAAATGATTTGAAATTTAAGTCAAGATTAGAAAAGACAAATTTAGGGTTATCACTTGGCATATTTTTAATTTTTTGTTTTGTTAATTAGTAATAATAATTTTTTTTGAAAAAGGGTATTTTTTCTTGTCCCGCTGGGTGCCGTACGAAATTTAATTTAAAAAATGTGCCAACAAGGTAACCCTAAGTTTGTCTTTTATCTAATCATGATTCAAATTAGAGATCAATTGGTTTACGGGTATGGTCTCCATTCGTATCGGAAATTTCATAGTTTTGCGCGGTATTGTTGAGTAACCGGCGCCTAATAAACAAAGCACGAAGCAAAAATGAAAAGTACTAGGTACTAATATACAATCAGACTGATTATGTGAACATCCTGTCAAAGTTACACCCACTTATTAAACAATTTTTCTCTCTTAATTTTCTAAAACGGCCGAGGCTCCGAGCGCTTGTACCACCGATACAAACAAATTATTGATAACCAGATCACACCTGAACTGAAACCTACTACATATGTACTTGGACATGTTGGCATTGGGTGGAATTATTTTAAATAAAGAGATGGCCTTGAAAGAAAGAAATTTCTTTTTAATTCAAGGAAAACGAAATACGCAAGTGATGTCCTGTCCAAATCGGTTGCGGACAGGACATAATTAAAATGCGTGCCATATTTAATTAGGTAAAGTGAAAATTCTGAAAAAAATATATGTTCATCCTTAAAATATATAGGTACTAAGGGGAAAAAAATAATCAGTGGCCTCAGGTAATTTTTGTAGCTACTGCAGAATCACAATGGCCAATAATAGCTGTTTACGCAGATGATTCACATCAAATAAATTTTTATTGAATGAAAATTAAAAAAAAAATTGTGATAATATATTTTTTTAATTAAAGTATATCCCCATAAAAAAACACTCCGTGTAAAAATACCAGCCAAGTCTCTTCAACTTAAAAAAAATAATGAAATCTAAAAATTCTGCACTGAAAAGTAGTGATATAAAAAAATTAGCCAAGTCAAAACTTTATTTGAAAATCAAAAAATACTTGGCGCATCGTGTACATAAATAGCTTGGAAGTATAAGCCAATTATAAATTATACATGAAATATAACTATACATAGTATACCTATAATGCCCTAAAAAAAACGATGCGCCAAGTATTTTTTGATTTTCAAATAAAGTTTTGACTTGGCTAATTTTTTGATATCACTACTTTTCAGTGCAGAATTTTTAGATTTCATTATTTTTTTTTAAGTTGAAGAGACTTGGCTGGTATTTTTACACGGAGTGTTTTTTTATGGGGATATCACTACTTTTTTTAGTTTATTCTTACAACTTACGTGTGACACATATCACATGAACAATTACTAAATCCTTAAAAAAAAATTACCCTTTACAATTTGGTTATTCTCATGAAAAAAACAAAGGTTTCATTCCAATCGGTCAACCCAGTTCCGAGATATGGCAACACGTCGGTTTTCAAAATGGCCGCTGAACTTTCTGCACTGCCACATAGAATTTATAACTATAAATGATGTGTATCATTTTTAGCTTTCTGAATATGTATTTATTGTATAGGAGGGGATTATAATGATTTATAAATTTGAATGACGTCATTTCCGGCCTCATAAATAGGAAAAATCTAGTTTGACTGTTCCTATTCCATAGAGATGGCCTTCCGAATCGTTTCGCGCTAGTTTCATACCGATCAGTCAACCAGTTTTCGAGATATGGGGTTTCTTCCGATTTCAAAATGGCTGCTGAAATCACTGACCTCTTGAATTATAATTTAAACATGATTACATTTTATTATAAGCAGTCTCAAATAGTATATTTATTGCATCAAAATGTAAATTTGTGCGATTTTTAAAATGTGTGACGTCATTTCCGGTTTCAGTATGGGAAACTGCAAATATTATTGATGATAATACATAAAGTTGACCGTCTAAATTGTTTAGCGTTGGTTTCGTTTAAATCTATTAAGACGTTTTTAAGATATGATGTCATTTCTGGTTTCAAAATGGCGGCTTCCGGTTGGTTTTATATCAAGTCAAATAAAATCACAAAAGAACATACGTTACATAAATATCAAAATAATTGGATCAAATTTGTTGCCGAAATGCCAATCGATGAATTAAATTTCATGAAGTCATTTCCGGTTTCGTTAACATAAATTTTAGTCTGTTGCTATTGATAATCCATATAATAGATGACCGTCCGAATCGTTTGGCGCTATTTTCGTTCCAATCGGTCCAGCCGTTGTTGAGATATGACGTCACTTCCTGTTTCAAAATGGCGGCACAAAAAATTCATGGGGTGAAGGTTAAATCAGACGCCAAAAGTGCACACGTGGTAAAAATATGAGATCAATCGGTTCAGCCGTTTAGGCTGTGGCCTGTTTACCGGATTTGAATTCCAGGAGACTACTACTACTACTATGATTATTACTGATTAAAACCGCCCTAAAACACTGTTTTCACGGCCCTCTAGCGTGCAAAGGGCGTAACCTATTGTTCCCAAATTTGGTATATGTTGTAGGGTGGGCCATAGCTTGAAATTAAGATATATCGCAACAATGTGAGATTTCCCAATTTTAAGATCCAGTAGGCCGAAAATGCCACTTTGATGCTTACAGTAAAAGTGGGTTTGCTCCAGCCTTTATATGAGAGTGTGCGCGCCGTACGACTTGGCTGGCGTGGAGCGACCGCTCCACTAGATATCCCCACATTGTTACAAGAATTTTTGTTTCATTAAAATTTTTATTTGGAAATGGGTTACTATCAAAAATGTTTTGTCCTGTCCGCAACCGCAGTTTTTTTAATATTTGTATACATTAACGAGCATATTTTTGGGGGGATTTTTTTTTTAACTTCTCTTTCATTTCATCAGATAGCTTGAACTGTCCCCTTTACAATGATATATAATAACATGGGTTTCATATCAGTTGAAAATTACCTTACTTGAGTTCAAAATACCAGAGAATACCCGTGACCGACCCATATGTAAGTATTGGGACAAAGTAGGTCTTGAAAAGAAGTACCTTACACTGCTGACGGAAATGCTCTGAATTCTAGAGAAGCTTTCTCACTAGCTGGTAAAACAAGTTAGCCTGCTGAACTCTTGCTGTGACCTCTCTTCCTATCTTTCCATCCTTCGTTAACCAACTCCCAAGGTACTTGAACTCTCCCTTCTCCGCCAATTCCATGCCTCGTTGTTTGATCTTCTCGTTCCTTGTTGCCTTCCTCTCCAATACCAGTATCTCACTCTTTTCTTGGCTAATCCGCATTCCAAATTCTTCAGTAGTCTGGCTCCATCTATCAATCTTTTCTTGCACTATTCCACTAGTTCCTCCCCACACTACTCTGTCATCGGCATACTTTAATGTATTGGTATCTTGGTCGTCACTTGGTCCATGACAATGACAAATACTCGTATGTGCACCTAATTCTATCAATGAGTTCTCTACGTACTCCCTTCTGCTTCAGGCATTCCCATTCAAGATATTTCCTGACCGGACCGGAAGTAAACTCTAAACACAACGTGAAGGTAAACTCGATTTACATTGCAGTTGCTCAGGAGCTCTTCGTCCTCGAGCTCAAGAATCCTGTTATTTGTATTACACGTTGTATAATGTGAATGGTTTCAAAGTAAAAGATATTTCTGAAATAATCACAACAATTGACCTCAGGAAACCATCTTATTATTTCTACTGCCAACATTGTGTTGTTTAGGCCATTTTGATGCCTCAAAATGCATTTTTAGTTTTCCTCACATCAAATAATATTAAAAATTCAATTGCTTGAACAAAATTGTGTCTTACTGTATCTAAATAATGTCATGAAAATGTCTGTTACAATTACGTCAAGATAATCATATTTTACATCGCTTTGAAACAAAGCTTGAAGCAAAACGTTGGAAGCTCGTTAAGTTCCTAAGTAATTTGTCAAGTTTATCTGAAACTTTACTAATCCAAGAGGCAAGTTTCAATTCTACAGATTGTATATTATTTGTTGTGGCCGAATTGTTTTAAATATGATTGACAGCATTCTTGCAATTGAAACCATTCAAGACGATGTTTGCTATTAGGACATTATTAAGTCATAATCCTGAAATATCACAGACTTTATGCCACGAATATGTCATGAATGAAATATGTATTTTGAGTTTTATGTACATATCCTTTCTATTTGAGAATGTAGGTTCTGTGGAAAAGGATGAGGAATGGATGTCATTGTGAAAAACTATGCACATTCCTTCTTTCTATGTCTTGATCGTTAATATTTGATATTTGTGTCATTACGAGGTGAGAGCAAAACATTGGGTAAAATTGTTACTTTCTTCAGAACTGTATTCATTTGTTGTTATAGAGAGAGAAAGATTATATTTCCTTTTTGGGATGAGTTAGGAAGCCAATTTTCTTGTGATAAGAATATCTAGAGCATTCAAATATTGTGCAAGTTTTTGAGATTTAAAAAAGAAATAACATTAAGCAATATTTTCTTCTGTGATCATGTTAAATGGCAAAACGTAAGAGATCCTCGTAAAAGGGTTACAGTGGAACCTCTTTAGTACGTTTTTCAGGGACTAAAGAAAAAAAACGTACTAAAGTGAAAAACGTATTATTGAGAAACGTACTAAAGAGGTTCCACTAAATTACGATTAAACTGTTGAAAACTCCCCTCTCAGTGAAATGAACTTGTAAGTGTGTTGTTGCAGCTGCGCTCGCTCAGCCTGCAATACCTGCACAAGGTCAACGGCCGCGGACTGCTGAGTCTGGGCCGGCTGGAACTGAGTCGCCTGAGTCTCGGATTCAGCCGAGCCAGCTCCAGAGCCTGGGTCAGTTTGTTTCAAGCTCCGACCTTGAGATGTCTCCTCAAGCTCAAGCTGACTCGATGCAAACACGTCGACGACTCCGTCTTGAAAACCATCGCTGCCAACTTGACACGGCTCCGAGTGCTGCGGATATCGCGTTGTGGCGTCTCTACGCAGGCGAGGGAGAGAATACGCGACGTCTTGCCCGCGTGTCGCATCACGTTCATTCCACGCCACGTACAAGCACGTTGAACATTACCAGAAACTAAATCCAAGGGAAATGTGATAAGAACAATTAAATGAAACATTTTGATTGTGCTCAGGAAAGTTAAGAAATAATATGTTGTAAATACTCCAGTTTTAAGCAAATGACTTATAGAAACAAACATGGGACCAAATCCAAAGGTAAAGTTATGGAAATAAATCAAACCCCACTTAAAAATGTGATAAGCTGATATTTCGATTGTGATACAAAACTGCTCGACAGTTGTAAGTCGTTGCTTTAGAGACCTGTTCGTATGTACTTGTCTATAACTAGATTATTAAGACAAATTCAGTTGATGAATCTAATAATTTATTTTGACTCAGTTTGAAGTTTGAACTGTAAACATGTAAATTTGATTATTAAGTTTGTAAGAATTTCTCAGAAAGACAATAAATATATCAAATATACAATGTTTGTTTTTGTTATTTCATCTTTACATGTGACAATATAAGATTAAAGAAAATCCTTCAACAATTGTACAAGAAGAAAAGGCATTTAAAATCTTTGCCTCTTACTTGTCTTTTTCATTAAAACATTTGCGGCAAGAATCTGAATTCTCCATAAGAATTATTCTCAAATTTAGATAATTCATTCCGTAATCTTGACTTCACTGAAAACCTGGAAAATGTTACATTTATACGTAAAACCTCCTTAAATCGAACAACCATAAGCCGAAATTCATCATAAATCGAAGTAAACTCAAGTCCCGCCCTCAGTATAGGGTGTTCAATGTTAAAATAAATTATAACTCGAAATTTGGATAAGTCGTAATTCGAAGTAATATTTGGCCCCAAGTCGAAAAATAACATTGATTTTCAGTGTTTAAGTCGAAGTAATTATTTTGTAAAACACAATTTTCGTAGTATAAAGTGTGATTTTACGTATAAAAATGGTCTATACTTTTGGAGCAGAGGGTACAACGGCCTACTTTCACTTTCCTCCCCTAACTGGACGGACCAGCTGGCCTTATACCTGTTCTTAACAAATAACCCTGTGAGAGGGAGGGTCGTTTCCTGTCTGTGTCTCTGGAGAGGGGTGGGAAAGGAATGAGGTCCATGACATGTTCAATAAATATTTGGGAAGTAAACATTCCGCAATACAAGTGTTCACTGTTATAAAGAGCAATGTGGTGAAGGGAAGGGCGTAAAAATTATTTTGTCTCGCGATCTAATGAATGGAATAATATTATATCACGCCCTAGCTGCTCCAGCAAAATACCCCTTCCCCCACCCCCCCCTATCACTGACACTTCGTGCTTCACTTTCAATACTAATAAAATCAGTTCCATAATCTCAAAAATTAAACTCAATACAGCTCCTGGGCCCGACGGAATTCCCTCTCAAATTCTGAAAATGGCTCGCCTCAGTATCTCCCCTACCTTAACAGACTCTTTTCCATCTCTATCAACAACTGCCAGCTACCGAAAGATTGGAAGACAGCAACCATTCTCCCTATCTTTAAGTACACATTAAATGGACTCCAACTTTCCCAATCAAAATCCTTTAAATATCTTGGCATTAACCTCCATCAACAATAGAGCGCTTTGTTGCTATAACACTATCCAGGGCCTAGAAGATAAAGAGCAGACCCTGGGACTATTTTTTGACCTTTCCAAGGCTTTCGACAGCATCAGTCATTTTATACTTCTAGCGAAACTTGAATTTTATGGCGTTCGGGGAGTAGCACTCCAACTCTTTGAATCATATCTAAAAAATAGAGTTCAATATGTAGAAATAACCTCAACCAATGAAAATAACATTGAAAAAAAACTACTCTCTGATCCTCGAAAAATAATCAGAGGAGTACCGCAAGGAAGTATCCTAGGGCCCCTACTATTTATAATATACATAAACGATTTACCAGACACAGTGCAACTTTCCGAGCTTTACGCAGACGACACAAATATTACTATAAAAGGAAAAACTAGGGAAAAACTTAAGCAAAACACCGAACACGTGCTTTCACAAGCAACAACATGGTTCAATGACAATTATCTACTTCTTAACTCAACAAAAACTAATTATATACACTTTCAAGTTAAAAATGATACATTAAATAATAAAAACAATGATACTCAATTCAAATTGAGCATTAAAAACCAGAATACTGAAATAGTTGAAGTAAAAGAAACAAAATTCCTAGGCATCACCATTGATGGGAACCTAAATTGGAAAAGTCACTGTAACAAATTATTAAAAAAGCTCCACTCTTCTTATTTCTCACTCAAAACCATAACATCGCTTACAAATACAACAACTGCAAAACTATTCAAATGTTGAATCCCACATAAGATATGGTATAAGATTCTGGGGAAACGCAACTGATGTATGCATCTTATAATGCATGTATACCTAGTTTACTCTTAACATAGAGTGTGTATTTCCAATGTAATGTATTAGATATTCTTTTTGCTTTCATTCTTTAAGTGTAAATTATATCAAATTTCATTGTATATTACTCTAGTATTGTATTAGCTGAATTCTGCTACAAACAATAAACTACTACTACTACTACTAACAAAATTTTCACCATGCAAAGAAAAGCAATAAGGTTATTGTTTGGTCTTAAATATAAAAATAGTAACTCCTTCAAAAAACCTGATTGCAAGAAACATTTTATCAAACATAAAATACTTACATTCCCATGCCTCTACATATTGGACTCTCTTTTAGCTCTTAAGTCAAGAAAAGAAATGACACAAAACAGTGCTGTTCACGATCATGCCACTAGACAGTCTCAAAACATACATATTGAACAATATCGCACAAAGTGTACTCAAAGAAACTCCCAATACAGTAACATAATCCTTTATAACGCACTACCTGTGGAGATGAAGAACATAGAAAAATATCAGCTCTTCAAGCATAAACTAAAACTGCACCTTGTAAATAAAGCGTATTACTCAATAGAAGAATTTCTAACTGACGGCTGGTAGTAATCTGAATTGTAACTAAATCTAATTCTCAATTTATGCATTAATTATTTTAAGTGATAGATATATTTATCAATACTTATCATTATAAACACTACTAACTGCTAAACTAACATTGTTTACTTAACTATGATTGTGTTATAGCCTATAACTCATTATTAATTACAATTATCAATTTCATTTAAATTGTCTACTATTAGTATTAAAAATATTTACCTACATTGTATCAATGTAACTTCCAAATACCCTAAAAAAGTCAATTTTTCATTGTACTTATGGGTCAAGACTTGAGTAAACATATATGTATGTATACCATGTTATGGAAAATAAACTTGAAACTTGAAACATCAACCTAACCCAGTCAAATGCCAAACGGAAACTACATTTTGTAATGCGTAACCTTAGAGGGAGTCTGCCAGCAACTAAGGAACACGCTTACAAATGCCTGATACGTCCCCTGCTGGAGTACTGCAGTGCCGTTTGGAACACCCACACTGAGAATATGAAATATGCATTAGGTAGAATCCATCCAAAACAAAGCGGCCCGCTATGTTGTGGACAATCACCGCCGATGGTCAAAAGAGCTGAATCGACCATGTCTTAGCGTCAGCAAGACTAAAGCAAAACTCAAATGGGAAATGCTTCACCGGCGAAGATCCCGAGCTGCCCTCCATTGTCTCTTCAAGACCATGACCGGCCTCCCTGCCTGGGAAGATGTAGCGAAACTCATCACTCCGGCAACGTACCAGGGAAGAAGCGATCATCTACTGAAGATCTTCATTCCTCGCTTCAACTCGGACACGGGACGACACTCCTTCCTGGGTCAAACTACCCGTCTGTGGAACAATCTTCCTAAAGATCTCATGGATGTCTTGCCCCCCAAACTAAACATGTTTAATGCCGTTATCAACTCTGCTGTTTAGCCCTAACATAATTTACAACTTAATATCTTATCCTAACTCAGCTCATATTTATTTACTTTTTTTCTCCTGTACATCAATAACTATCATGTCACCTCATTCATTGTATATTACATATTAACCCTTGTATTTTTAGCTTGTATGTTAATCAATTTACCATTAATTACCATGTAATTACCATTAGTCGACTAGCAGCCACTGGAATTTGTAACTGACTCGTGTTATTGTTAAGATAATATCTGTAAGTGATTCCTAAGCTGTTATTAAATAAATAAATAAATAATAAATAATATTTGGCCCCAAGTCGGAATATAACATGTGATTTCAGTTTATAAATCGAAGTATTTTTTGTATAATACAATTTTCGGAGAATACTTGATTATTTCTATCAAAAACATGACACCCCAGCTGCACTATCTGCTCTATCTCAAAGACAAGTGGGTCTCTTGAAACCAAGCAACAAAAAACAGCAGACAGGCGTGGAGGGTTGAATCCCTGTTTCTAAGAATTAGAGCAAACTGCTGTGACGCCAGTAAGTTTGCGTGAAGAGGGCTATAAATAGCCAACCGACGGCATAAACATTGGTCATTGAATTATTTCATTCTGCGTAATATTTAATCATATGTTTACTTATTAACAGGGATGTCTACATAAAATAAATATTCTGCCATCTGAAAAACAAACTGAAATCAGTGACTTTGTCAAGAAATCTTCTAGACCTTTTTAATTTTTTTTCTCAATCTTTTTTGATGATGTATAAATGACAGCCAACAATTATCTTTCCGTTTCTGTTACAGTATTAATTTTTTTATTATAACACCACACTTTATTTACACATAATTTATTATAAATAATAATTTTGAAATCGATTAATTGTAAAAAATTAAGTGTGTGTTTAATTTTTCTGCAGATAAATGTAATTGAGTAAATAATAGGAGTCCTTTAAACCATTGGAGGCATTGACCCTTCACTAAACAGCTGTCTTCAAGTGGTTATAGACCCTTGCGCAGGGGGAGGGGGTAGGTTTATGAGGCTTATCTTTACTACACGTCTGGAAAACATAATTCTTTGAAAATACTTATAACTCGAAAATTCATGAGTCGAAGTGCTTTTTTTTGGGTCCCTTCAATTTCGACTTAAAGAGGTTTTACGTATTCTGCCGATTCCTCAACACTCGGAGGAATAAATATTCTGTCTTCTTTCAAGGAAATACAAAATGATCCGAATTAGCTTTGACTTTCTGACTTCGGCTTCTGCAATTTCACTGGTTTTAAATTATCTGTTTGACTTTGAAGATTTGCATTGCATTGTTTATGCAATACATTCAATTTGCTGAATTGAAAAAGTGTATTTTTGAAAGTTTCTCTCCGAATGTTGGATTCTGGCAGCAGAAAGTTAGTTCCAGGTTTGTACTTGAAAAACAGAATTATGTTGACTTTTAGGTTGGAGCTAAACAATGCGAAGAGTGTTTGGGTGTCGAAATTATTGATTTAGTCGCAGACAGATGATTATTGTCGAGTGTAGAACTATCTGCGTCGAAACCATAATTATTTGATTTATTTCCTCATAACTTAACATCTTTTTCTTGCTCTCAATGAAAACATTTTGTGATCTACAAAGTATGTTCGGGAGAGAAATATTCTGGACTCAAGAAAAAACCACTCATTGTACATTGTGATTTATTAAAACCCAATAATAGCACATTTAGTTGAATACAAAAGTATGGCATTTATCACTCTTAAGTACAACTTCTGTAAACACTATTTGCAATAAAACATTAAGGAATCATCTTGAGTCGTAGCTTTATTAAAAATAATTGTCATTTCGTTGCCGACAGCGGATGTGAAAATAGTCAAGCTATAAAATATCTCTTCTTAAGACATGTAATGAATATATATTTCAATTGTCAAGAAAACAATGATATTGTGAAGAATAATGATGATTAGTGAAATAATAAAACATGTAATAAAGGCAAATGTGTGTGAATTTCCAAGGCACTTTCGTAACATTAACACTGGAATGCAAAGTGCCGATGATAAAAAGTGAAGCAAATAACAATATTCTCCGTCAATATAACATCATTATAAGTATTAATATGTATTAAAAAATATCCCATCTCGTAGGGACTTATCTTTAAATCTGCATTCCGTTGAATATTTTCCTTCACATGTGTCATGAATTATTGTGAAATAAATGTAAATATAGCTGCAAATGCAACTTGTCATGTCATCGGCTTGAATAACCATTGCGTTCACAAACATGGCCGCTAGACATGTAAAACATACAACACTAATTCACTTCAGGTTTCAGTTTAGATATTTCCACTAGGATCAAATTTCTCTGCAGGTTCTTTGAAACGCAAATTTAATTCTTCTCGCCTGCAAATAGAAGGGTGTTTGGACCCAACGCAATATCTTTAAAAGCTCGGATCAAGCTGAAATGCCTATCATCTTAATACCTGGCAATGTCTTCATTTTACCACCAAAGTCAAAAGACAAACTCTAGAAAAATCCTACAGAAACTCAATTGCTGACACATTGGGAAAGATTCATGAACGTCTATTTAATTCTAGCAAAACCAGAAAATGTATCACGAAAAAAAAGATTTGTTGCATTAGAAACAAATATTTGAACAAATCAAATGTAACCTGATGAAATTGTTTGGTGGCCATATTTGTGAACAAAAGAATCAAGCAAAAGTGAAATAAACAAGCCGTGGTAAATAAGAAAATTATCCAACAATAATAATATTCTGTCTCAACCGATTGGCTGAATTAATCGGACTTCGGGTGTAAAAACACAAACCAAAGTCCTCGTATCATCTCTTATATCTTTACCCATTATATCTCACCATAACATCTGTTCCGACCCTCATTATGTTATATTTATGTAATATGATTATCATTTACCGTCCGTTATCATCGTATATCATCGTTTTATATCATCCCATGTATTATAACGTCATATTTATCATTTATTTCCCTATCTGTATGTCATATCCATCATATATCCCTCCATGTTATATTAATATCCAGGGCTGAAGACAGATATCTTGAATCAACAAATATTAGATGCTGCTTTATTTTAAAGTCGGCTGCACTCGAAGCTTAACTTTGGAGATGTAATTTCCTACATCTCGTTATATTTTTGGAACAGTTAATAAAAAAATATATACAATATTTGTGACAATAAGACAATATTTGTGCACAAACTCACAGAAAAAATGAAAGAATAGTGTAAATGTAATATTTTCTACGAATTTGGGCTCAATTACTGTATAAATAAGTAAGTGTACATATTACCAAAACTATCTGAAAAAATAGTAGTTCATATTTGGTACAGTTTTCGTACATAAATGGTTTTAAGTAATGTCAATACTTTGAGACAACCGACTGTTAAAGATGAACATTCCCGAGTTATCTGCTTCAGCCTCGTATGTCATTACAATGTGAGTTATCATGCGTCTGTGTTATACTTGAAGAACATGATATTCCCGGTGACAATGGTCTGCGTACTTTGATCCCTCGTCGACTTGTTCCTATCCTCATCGCTGCTGACTTGACACTTTTCCGCCACCGCCTTCTCAACGCTCAACGTGCCTTCTAGACGCTCCTCCATCTTGCTGAGTCTTCGGAACAGAATGTCCAGCTTGTCCACGACATTCTGCGGCAAATCCTCGGCTAAAACCTCGTCGCGGATGTCCCGGGCGGCTTGGGTCAGGTCTCGGTGGGTATCCAGAGTCTTCGCTTGCTCACCGATCACACCCGCCGCAGCTCTCTTGGCCTCGTCTTGCGTCAGGATCTCCCCGCCTAGATCATTCTCCAGCATCCAGTGATCGTCCGGAGTCTTAAACTCCTGCAGCTTCAGCAGATTCCGAACCGAGTCCACGTTCACGGACTCATTATATCCGAACCCCTCGTCGGTCCAGTCGGGTTCGAACTCCGTGCCTTCTAGAGACCGAACCGCCTTCCAGAACCCGACCCTATCTGCCTCTTTGTCTTTACTATCGATCCTTTCCGCAACACTTCTGGCATAAATCAACTCCTCCATTTCATCCTTCGACCAATGATCTTGTTTATCCTGCGTATTGTTCCTGTTAATATCCTCGGTTGTTACGTCGATCGTCGCGAGGAATGGACAAGGATATCCTGAGATATGTTCGAGTTTCCGTATGGTGACGGACAAACCCGGACTTATAATATCTTCCAGCGCATCCCGAGGGACAAGTGGCCGGTTATTCAGAGTCGTTCTGTTCTTCTGCACAATGGCCGAGGTGTTCTGTCCGTGCAGTTTGAACGCGATGGTGTTCGCTCCCAGATAGTTGTCGCTTGAGACCACGCTGGTGAAGACCGCGGGAATCTCAAGCCCATCCAAGTCCTCCATTATCTCCTCTTCATCGTCTTCTTCTTCGTCTTCCAACGTCACTTCGCAGCTGGAATCACACTCGAAGTCTTCTTTAGCCGCTCTGTCCGCTTCCTCGCGTATCGACCACTGTATCAGCTCGTTCTGCTCCACGACGCTCAGCGAACTCGACACGTCGTAGAGCCGAGCTTCTTCAGCTGTTAGATCCACTCGACCTTCGCTGACTTTGATCATCACCCCCACCTTCAAGCAAACAAACAAGAGATTGTCAACAACACTTGGAATCCTGCTATTAAAAACACATTAAAACTATATCTCGATGATCTTCATGATTATGAAGATGATCGAATTGTCATCGAAATATAGTTTCATGTGTTCTTCATTTGTTTTTATTACGAGAATTCCAAGAGTCACTTGTTTTTAACAAGAGACTTGTGACATACACGGTCTTCTTGAAATGTCCACAGAATTCCAAAAGAAACACATGTGAATTTATAGAAGACCCTGTTACAGTGGCAACACAATTTTACATGAAAAACCAAACTGTTCATTAGGAAACAATTTGAAATAAAGAAGTAAAACCTCATAGCTCGGTAAATCATCCAGGAAGGTACATTTAAAAATTTTGGTATAAAAGTAGTAACAGCATGTATTTTCTGAGTGAATCCAAAGTTAAACTAAAAGCAAAGCTAAAACTTTGCAGTGATAATCTCCCTAACACATGAGGCAAAAGAACGTGTCATTACATCTGAAGATGTACCGATTAGAAATAAACTCAAACTAAATAACTTAAAAATTAAATCACCCACCTTGAAGTCGAACGCGTATTCCGCGTCCTCGAATGGTTTTCCGTCGATCAGCACACAGCGTATGTTAACTCTTTCGTTCTTCCCGGCGATGTTCCTCGTGACGACCTTGGGCTGTTGCCGGCCGCGCTTGTTTACGTGCACTTCCGATATCACCGCGGTTACGTCCTCGGTCCAACCGAGAGAGAAGTGAAGCTTCTTGTCCTCCTCTGTTGCCGCGGAAACAGACTCGAACTCAACGCCTTCAAACTCCGAACTGCAGAACTCAACGACGCCTTCGTATTTACAACTCTTGCTGTAGACTTTCAGGTGCGACACTTTGACCTTCATCCCGACCTTACAGAAGCCCTGCGGCAACGCACTGCCTCGTTTATCATCGACCTTGACGTTGCGCATGGAGATAAACACATTCTCTCTTCGTCCCGACATGTTGATAGACACAATCCGCGGCTGTTCGACCCCCTCGTTCGAGATCGTTTCCACCACGAAGCCCAGGA
This sequence comes from Leuctra nigra, assembly GCA_934045905.1. Classification (NCBI taxonomy): domain Eukaryota; kingdom Metazoa; phylum Arthropoda; class Insecta; order Plecoptera; family Leuctridae; genus Leuctra; species Leuctra nigra. The sequence continues at coordinate 1,553,965 of OW203773.1, read as the reverse complement.
ATATCTTGTCGTTGGGGAACGTCTCCGTCTCGCTGGGGATCTTGGCTATATTCACGATCCCGTCGCCCTCGTATTTAAACTCAGCGCCTAGCGGGGAATTCTTGATCTGTAGACTGACTTTCATGCCCACTTTCGCGTGATCCACGTACTTTGCCATTTCCATCACGTTGCCCTCGCACGTGATCTGCTTCAACGTGAAGCGAGCCATGTTCACGTTATTGTTGTACTTGAAGGACGCGACGCCGCGATTGGTCGACGAGTTGAACCGCTCGATGTTCCCGGACACTTTGACGCCTTCCAATGCCACGTCGGGCAAAGCCGGCGGAGCCTTCTCATTGGTCAGCGTGTTGACCTTGACCGGGCTCGAGAAGAATGTTTTCGACCTCGTCGGGATGTCCTTCTCGGTCACGATGTCCCAAACACTCTCGTTCGACCACGTTGCCTTGGAAACGGCTCCCGTGACAACCGCTTTAGTCGCTATCGGCTTCGCAATTCCATCCACAGGTTTCCTCTTCCATTCCATCGAATAAAGAACCTCGCTTCTGAAATTAACCACGGCGAGGTACGGTATATTCCTATCAGAACTGTTTCGGACCTTGAAATGAATTACGAACACCGGCATTCCGACCTTCAGAAGTCCTCGTATCTTATCGAGTTCGTCCGAGCGGATCCTCGATCCGTTGATCGCTACGTATTGCATGTAGAACGCCCCCACGAGGACGTCTTTCTTGAACTTGAAGCTTACGGTGTGGAAGTTTGTGTTGTTGGGATGAACGGAGCGTATCGTGCCGTCCAGGTTGATATATCCGGTGGGCGGTGTGACTGTGGCGGGGGGCGGTGTCACGGGTTTTACCACCTCCAGGGACTGCTGTCTCACCAGAGGCTTCGACGGAATATTGCTGATTGAAAGAACTGGAGGGACTTTCATCGCCTTGACAGGTTTATTTTCATTGGTAGTGGGTTTAGTGTCATGTCCGTTGGTTTTGTGTCCCGCGGAGACGACCGGTATCTTGGGTTTGGTTTCTTCTCTGACAAGCGGTTGAGTTTTCTCAACTTCGGGTTGATTGTCCGCTTCATCTGTGACTGGAGATTCTCGCGGAGACTCGGACTTGTTCCGCTTGCGTCTGCGCCGCTTCTTGCCGGCCTCCGCGTCCAGCTGGCTGCTTGCCAGGCCGCCCATGAACAGCGAGTAGTCCAAGGTCACGCAATGCAAGCGCGGCGGCCGGTCTTGCGCGACGCGCAGCTCCACGTTGGCGAAGTTCTTGCGCGGGTTGATGCGCAGGATGTTCTCGCAGTCCGCCAACACTGTGTGTGAGTTGACGCTCAGCAGACTGCTCAACGCAACGTCGTCGTCCTGGAGACAGACAACACTTTAATCCCACTTCGGATTCGTACATTTTAATATGTTTCATCAATTTTGTCTATCTTTGTTTGAGAAAACAAGGAACATGACTGTACTCTGGGGGATAATAGGGTACTGGGTAAAGTGGGAGTGGGGGATGTGAAAGCTTTAGTTGTTAGCTGTGGCTACAAAAGTAAATTTATAACTAAATTTCGATTTCAATTCTTCTCCATTTTCACTGCGCTTGGAAACACGAAATGTAAAAACAAACAAACCGGATCTTCTGCGAGAGCTCTCATTGGCTGACTGCTGCACGTGACCGGCAAGCTGTCAGCCAATGAGAGAGCTGCTCTCCTTTCTGTGTCCGGTTAGTTTCCAGCGGCCATCTTGCCAGACACGTATCTTCTTTGAGCTAATACTTTGTGACATCATTGATCTTCTTTCGAAGTGGAATGTAATGTAAGTGATGGCTTTTGGAGAGAACAACTGTATATCTTTTTAAAACATCTAAAACACCTTTCAAAAGTGTACAAAACTTCCGATTTACTCACTTATCGTGTGAGACATATGTCAGTCAGTGTCAGTGATATTCCAATTTCCTCTCCCATTTGTCTTCACTTTCAAGAGATGTCTCACACTTGAGAGCTTTCAACATTCTAACTGCCAGAATAACAAACTTTACTCATAATAAATAAACATAACAAACAAGCAGAGTCCAGTGAGTTTGACTTGATACATTGAGCAGAAGTTACCTTGATTTCTTCTTCATCTTGGAACATCTTGTCGACTCTGAAGTAAACCATTGCGTTCTCCGGGACGAGGTTTAAGATGCCGTAGCGATGCGTCCCGTAGACATGAACGATGATGCCGCGCTGCACCTCTACAACACATCATAGGGTTATAGTTGATTATAGCAAGAGTTGGAATCAATAAATGTGATAACAAAGAGAAAGTGTTGGAGCACAGTGGAAGAGTTTGATTGAAGAAGATGCGAGTACAAAAGGGTAAGAATGGAAGGTGGTTGAGGAGGGACGTTGGTGTATGTTCAAAAACCCCCCGACCCAAATGTTTTTGGAAACAGGATTGAAATAATAAGAATAGTGTATTATTATGTGTAGCCTTTCCGTTCATGAGACCTACAGTGGGTATTGTTCGACAGTTCATCTCTGACAAGATACAACCCGAGTGATGACCTGCCACCTACACTGTTGCCATTTTAAACAACTTTCCTTTAATTTTAAAAGCCGACTGCATTGAAAGATATTTGGCGCCACAACAAAACAACTCTTTCCCGGACACCAGCAGTGGTTGAGAGATCTAGATAAAGCAGTATCAAGTGAAACCAAATGGCAAGGATATTTCAGAGATGTTCTCTCCCAGAAACAAACCGCTTGACAATTATTTCCAAGAGAACCTGAACACTCATGGCAATAGAAAAGCTGTCAGTTAATATGAATTGATATTTAACCAACTTGACCTAATTGCAATGAATGTGAGTAATGAGCTACTACTCATACTCAATGAGCGATCTGCTATAAACATTTCATTCGATTCAAACGGCTAACTAAAAGATCACTTCTTTGCTGCAGATCAGAATGATTGTCATTGGTGACTGATATTTTTAAAACTTGTTACAATTATCATGTAACAAGATATGTAAAAGCTGTTAATGGAATGAAATGAGCTAAAGCTCCTCGCACAACACAAAGCTGGGTATTGCCTCTCACTTGCTGCCATAAACTTACAAACCCCTCATAAACACGGTCAAACCTCAGTGTTTATTTAAATAATATGCTCATGAAATGTTAGCGACCATTAACATACGTACACCATTAAATGTATTATTAAAAATCGATTGAAATCACTATAATTTACGTAATTTCATTAATAATTTTAAGTAAAATTCACTTCCAGATTATTATTGAGCGAGCGTCTCCATTCTGCACTTTTGGACACTTTCTCTGCTTTTTTTGTTTTTTTTGTGTGTGTTTTTATTTATGTGTTTGTCCTGACGGCACAGGCCACAATTTTCTTTCGAGCGAACTGAAATTTTGCACACATACTAATATCATTCTAACTTAATCGTGTATAGTTTTTGAGAGCTGCCCTTTGATTGGTTCAAAAATGAAAACATCTCCCAATTGGTCGAAAATCAAAATGTTCCGATTAAGTTCATATTTTGCATGGACATTAATACTAATACCATTTTCTCTTATTTTACAACTTTTCATCCCAATCATTAGAAAACTTATGCACTTATTGACATTTTTCAATGTTTGCTACTGTCAGAATTGATGGTCTCGGGAAATTCCACCGCTTTCTGGATTGTTTTATTTATGTAGGTACCAAAGTTTATAAATAGCTATTCGGAGTTTCAACGAAAAACATATTCTTGTTGACTGTGTGGACTGGATTATATAACAATTCATACCGGATTTATATTATGTATATGTATGCCTACAATGTTGTTTTTTTAATATTGATCGTGTTTCACAGTTATGTTAGAAGCAACGTTTTGACTAGATAGAACATGTAAAATCTCATATTTTACACATTACTCCAGTCCAATGGTCAAAATTGTAGTAGGTACATACTTATTTCTACTTTAAGTGTTTTGAATAACACTAAAGATTCCTAAAGATTGATGGAGAAGTACCTATCAAATTCGACCTGTTATTAAATGTTTCCAGAACGTTTATGGAAAGTTGCGATAAAAATCAGTGGATTACCTATAGGTAGTAAGTTATCTTTGATTGAATGGATTGTGCTCAATTGGCGATGTGGCGCGTGTCGGTGCTCGCTCATCAACGCGTTACACAGAGCGTTTTCCTAGTTTATTTCATCAAACTATGAACCGAATGTACAAATAAAAAAGCGGTTTCAACCTAACCGCTGGTCACTTCGACTTCAATGAATAGATGAAGAAGTGTTGGGAATCTTCATGTTTGGAATTCGTTTTCACCCAAGAACAATGCAATCTAATTTAGACTAGGAAAACGCTCTGGGTAACGCGTTGATGAGCGAGCACGGATACGCGCAACACTTCGAACCGAAATTATGTCTAGGTATCGAAAATGTCATTAGAAGCCAATCATTCCAGAATTTCGTCACAGACTTGTATAAAAATCACAAAAAAAAATCCTAAAATAATGGTCCAAATAACCATAAAAGTTTTAAGTTGATCGATTGAACCTTTATGATTGAACGGTTCCGTGTTAATTTTCAAAAATCACAGGATCTCCTTCAAAAAATATACCTCGGACCACTCATATAAAATAAGTGTATCTACACAATATCAGATCGACTGTTGAACGGTCATTATCAGTTTTATTTGCGTTTGAAAGTTTCTGCTCTAACTACCTTGCCTTGAACTGAAGAGTCGAAGTCGCCGTGAATTTGACAGCCAACACGCAAAATGTCCGTAAAATGTCAATAACTTTTGGATTTAAACACAGATTAGTATGAAAATTTTCAATAATGCAGATAATGTTGGTCCCAACCATCATGCGAAGTTATAAGTTGGTCGTTCAATTGGTTCTAGTTTAAATTTAAAAAAACACAGGAAAGATGGTTTTAGATTTTAACCAATGAGAGGATTTGGCTGAAATTTTTTATGGTTGGGTAAAATGTTGGTTGAAATGACTATGCTAAATTCAAATTGATTGGAGCAACCAATCTAAAGGTAATTTTTTTTAAATTGGAACCAATCAGGGGATTTCAAACAAATAGGGTCTGCAACGCACGGAAATGGTCAGTACATGTGTGCAAAATTTCAGCTTGATCGAAGAAAAACTGTGACTTGTATATCGTCAGTAACAGAAAAAAAAACAGACAAAAAAAACAGAGGTCCGTGCCAAAAGAGCAAAAAGGAGACGCTTGCCTCGCTCGCTCAATTAAAAAAGACGAGCATTTTACAATTATTTGGAATTGTAAATTGAAGGAAATCTACACAGATAAATACAGATTTTATCATTTTAGTCAAGTTGGTCAGAAAAACTTGAAAATTTTAATTGTAACTCAAAACATGTGACACCTCAAACTTACAGCTTCTAGCCAAAAATAATAGCATTTTGACAGAAAAAATATTTCTTTTAAATGATCAACCGGCTTTGAAACTTGTTGAAACAGCGCAACTCGGCTAATGGCTGAAGAACCTTCCACATGACTGTTTACAATGAATCTGACTGACAAAAGCGTATCAAAAGACGACAGCAGAAAGTTACAAAAACTAATGCAATCATCCAAAATATCAAGTTCAAGCTTCTTTCATCGTGATGACAACATTGGGAAAATATCAAGTTCAAGCTTCTGTCATCGTGATGACAACATTGGGAAAATATCAAGTTCAAGCTTCTGTCATCGTGATGACAACATTGGTAAAATATCAAGTTCAAGCTTCTGTCATCGTGATGACAACATTGGGAAAATATCAAGTTCAAGCTTCTGTCATCGTGATGACAACATTGGGAAAATATCAAGTTCAAGCTTCTGTCATCGTGATGCCAACATTGGGAAAATATCAAGTTCAAGCTTCTGTCATCGTGATGACAACATTGGGAAAATATCAAGTTCAAGCTTCTGTCATCGTGATGACAACATTGGGAAAATATCAAGTTCAAGCTCCTGTCATCGTGATGACAACATTGGGAAAATATCAAGTTCAAGCTTCTGTCATCGTGATGACAACATTGGGAAAATATCAAGTTCAAGCTTCTGTCATCGTGATGACAACATTGGGAAAATATCAAGTTCAAGCTCCTGTCATCGTGATGACAACATTGGGAAAATATCGAGTTCAAGCTTCTGTCATCGTGATGACAACATTGGGAAAATATCGAGTTCAAGCTTCTGTCATCGTGATGACAACATTGGGAAAATATCAAGTTCAAGCTTCTGTCATCGTGATGACAACATTGGGAAAATATCAAGTTCAAGCTTCTGTCATCGTGATGACAACATTGGGAAAATATCAAGTTCAAGCTTCTGTCATCGTGATGACAACATTGGGAAAATATCAAGTTCAAGCTTCTGTCATCGTGATGACAACATTGGGAAAATATCAAGTTCAAGCTTCTGTCATCGTGATGACAACATTAGGAAAATATCAAGTTCAAGCTTCTGTCATCGTGATGACAACATTAGGAAAATATCAAGTTCAAGCTTCTGTCATCGTGATGACAACATTGGGAAAATATCAAGTTCAAGCTTCTGTCATCGTGATGACAACATTGGGAAAATATCAAGTTCAAGCTTCTGTCATCGTGATGACAACATTGGGAAAATATCAAGTTCAAGCTTCTGTCATCGTGATGACAACATTGGGAAAATATCAAGTTCAAGCTTCTGTCATCGTGATGACAACATTGGGAAAATATCAAGTTCAAGCTTCTGTCATCGTGATGACAACATTGGGAAAATATCAAGTTCAAGCTACTGTCATCGTGATGACAACATTGGGAAAATATCAAGTTCAAGCTTCTGTCATCGTGATGACAACATTGGGAAAATATCAAGTTCAAGCTCCTGTCATCGTGATGACAACATTGTGAAAATATCAAGTTCAAGCTCCTGTCATCGTGATGACAACATTGGGAAAATATCAAGTTCAAGCTTCTGTCATCGTGATGACAACATTGGGAAAATATCAAGTTCAAGCTTCTGTCATCGTGATGACAACATTGGGAAAATATCGAGTTCAAGCTTCTGTCATCGTGATGACAACATTGGGAAAATATCGAGTTCAAGCTTCTGTCATCGTGATGACAACATTGGGAAAATATCGAGTTCAAGCTTCTGTCATCGTGATGACAACATTGGGAAAATATCAAGTTCAAGCTTCTGTCATCGTGATGACAACATTGGGAAAATATCAAGTTCAAGCTTCTGTCATCGTGATGACAACATTGGTAAAATATCAAGTTCAAGCTTCTGTCATCGTGATGACAACATTGGTAAAATATCAAGTTCAAGCTTCTGTCATCGTGATGACAACATTGGGAAAATATCAAGTTCAAGCTTCTGTCATCGTGATGCCAACATTGGGAAAATATCAAGTTCAAGCTTCTGTCATCGTGATGACAACATTGGGAAAATATCAAGTTCAAGCTTCTGTCATCGTGATGACAACATTGGGAAAATATCAAGTTCAAGCTTCTGTCATCGTGATGACAACATTGGGAAAATATCAAGTTCAAGCTTCTTTCATCGTGATGACAACATTGGGAAAATATCAAGTTCAAGCTTCTGTCATCGTGATGACAACATTGGGAAAATATCAAGTTCAAGCTTCTGTCATCGTGATGACAACATTGGGAAAATATCAAGTTCAAGCTTCTGTCATCGTGATGACAACATTGGGAAAATATCAAGTTCAAGCTTCTGTCATCGTGATGACAACATTGGGAAAATATCAAGTTCAAGCTTCTGTCATCGTGATGACAACATTGGGAAAATATCAAGTTCAAGCTACTGTCATCGTGATGACAACATTGGGAAAATATCAAGTTCAAGCTTCTGTCATCGTGATGACAACATTGGGAAAATATCAAGTTCAAGCTCCTGTCATCGTGATGACAACATTGGGAAAATATCAAGTTCAAGCTTCTGTCATCGTGATGACAACATTGGGAAAATATCAAGTTCAAGCTTCTGTCATCGTGATGACAACATTGGGAAAATATCAAGTTCAAGCTTCTGTCATCGTGATGACAACATTGGGAAAATATCAAGTTCAAGCTCCTGTCATCGTGATGACAACATTGGGAAAATATCGAGTTCAAGCTTCTGTCATCGTGATGACAACATTGGGAAAATATCGAGTTCAAGCTTCTGTCATCGTGATGACAACATTGGGAAAATATCAAGTTCAAGCTTCTGTCATCGTGATGACAACATTGGGAAAATATCAAGTTCAAGCTTCTGTCATCGTGATGACAACATTGGGAAAATATCAAGTTCAAGCTTCTGTCATCGTGATGACAACATTGGGAAAATATCAAGTTCAAGCTTCTGTCATCGTGATGACAACATTGGGAAAATATCAAGTTCAAGCTTCTGTCATCGTGATGACAACATTAGGAAAATATCAAGTTCAAGCTTCTGTCATCGTGATGACAACATTAGGAAAATATCAAGTTCAAGCTTCTGTCATCGTGATGACAACATTGGGAAAATATCAAGTTCAAGCTTCTGTCATCGTGATGACAACATTGGGAAAATATCAAGTTCAAGCTTCTGTCATCGTGATGACAACATTGGGAAAATATCAAGTTCAAGCTTCTGTCATCGTGATGACAACATTGGGAAAATATCAAGTTCAAGCTTCTGTCATCGTGATGACAACATTGGGAAAATATCAAGTTCAAGCTTCTGTCATCGTGATGACAACATTGGGAAAATATCAAGTTCAAGCTTCTGTCATCGTGATGACAACATTGGGAAAATATCAAGTTCAAGCTTCTGTCATCGTGATGACAACATTGGGAAAATATCAAGTTCAAGCTTCTGTCATCGTGATGACAACATTGGGAAAATATCAAGTTCAAGCTTCTGTCATCGTGATGACAACATTGGGAAAATATCAAGTTCAAGCTTCTGTCATCGTGATGACAACATTGGGAAAATATCAAGTTCAAGCTTCTGTCATCGTGATGACAACATTGGGAAAATATCAAGTTCAAGCTTCTGTCATCGTGATGACAACATTGGGAAAATATTAACTTCGAATGTACCTATTACTTGTCCATTGTCAAAAGTACGTTTGTCTGTTATTTGAGTAGATATTTCAATATACTGAGACATCTACAGGACCTAAAGCTTTCCAAACACGTTAATTAAATATTTGCAAGATTACAACATCTAATTTACAAATTTAATTTAACACCTACTTTTAATACGTTCTCCTAAAAAATATACCTACCTATTTATTATTATTTTTGAAGGGCCTTTAGGTAGGTTAGCTATGTGTATCCATCATTATGAAGGAAAGAGAAAGCATCTGGCAGAAGCAATCATACTCAGTGGCTTTTTAAAATTACATGTTCGATATTTTTACCGAGTACAAAAATACAAAATTATCCCAAATCCTCTTTGAGCAATATTGCGACATTTTCTGACACGCAAAAAGTGTAATTTATAAGATGGGTATAATGCCCTAAATACGTATTTTCTTTTTGACTGACTTAAAAAAAACAGTGTGGAAAAATCACGAATAGGTAGGTAGGTATAGTGATGGCACCATTGACCATCAGAATATTGAAAATTTTCAGAAAATTTTCAATGACCATTGAAAAAATTGAAATTTTTTGAAAAAGTTTAAATCAATTTTATTTGATTTAATAAATGTATGGGCATACTTGGGATGCATACTGAACTCTATTATGATGCGTGTTGTTGTCTGAGTGGTAAATGTGCAAAATGATCATTAATACAGCATTCAAATTTCCCGCCTATGTAGAAATTACAGTCTGACCAAAATTACAATGAAGAAAAACTGAGATTTGGGCTTATATTTGACTTTTATTTTGATTTTGATTTTACGCTTTTTTCAGATATATTTTCATGAAAATTTTCATGAAAATTTTCAAAAAAAAAAATTCAGAAAATTGCCATCACTAGGTAGGTAGGTACCTAGTTTTTATTTTAGCCTTGAGAATAATGATGATGGCCTACTTATGCCACGACCGTCTCCTTCCCACCGCCCATTATCTCCCAATCATCATCATAATCATTCATCCGTCGCCATTAGCCTCGCTGCAGAACAGTGCAACCCTGCTGAAAATTCTTGCCAAGATCTTGCAAGATCTTGCAAGATCTTGCTAAGATCTTGTATTAACCAAGATCTTGCCAAGATCTTGCTAAGATCTTATCAAGATCTTGGATTTACCAAGATCTTGGTAAGGTCTTTGCAAGATCTTGTATTAAACAAGATCTTGCTAAGATCTTACCAAGATCTTGGTAATATCTTGATAAGATCTTATCAAGATCTTGACAAAACCTAATCAAGATCTTGCCAAGATCTTACCAAGATCTTGGTAATATCTTGATAAGATCTTATCAAGATCTTGACAAGACCTAATCATGATCTTGCCAAGATCTTACCAAGATCTTGGTAAGATCTTGGTAAGATCTTGGTAATATCTTAATAAGATTTTATCAAGATCTTGACAAGACCTAATCAAGATCTTGCCAAGATCTTGCCAAGATCTTGCCAAGATCTTACCAAGATTTTTTCAAGATCTTGCTAAGGCCCTTAGGAAAATTTCCTATAGTATACTTTGAAGTAGGTATTCCAAAGTATTATGTAATAACGTGTAGTAAACTATAGTATGTGCTATAGTACTTGAAGTACATGCAAAAACTTACTCCATAATACCATAGATTACTGAAGTAAATTCTACAGTATCGGTGGTAAACTAAAGTATAAACTACAGTATTTTTACTACCGCTGAAATAGACTGTTTTTTACTCTGGAGTAAATATACTTGAACTACTGTAGTAATTGTTGATAAATAAATAATAATAATAATTCTAAGTATGTACTATAGTGTTTTTACTACTTGCGATATATACTGCAGTTTTCTATAGTAAAGTTATAGGGAACGTACTTCACTGTAGTAATTCGAAGTATGTAGCTAGAGTACTTTGACTACAGACAGAATAAGTTTGCTATAGTAAGTTCTATAGGTAGTATATATACTTCATTGAAAATCTATAGTATCTCATCTGTAGTAAAGAAAATTTTAATCAACAGTATGTTTACTATAGCCGATTTATATTGTAGTTTAGTAAATTCTGAAGTATCTTCATTGACTTTTTACTACAGTATTTGTAGTAGTAAGGTATATAAACTACAGAATTTTTACTTCATTGACTTAGAAAATTTGCACCACATCACCTAGTAAAATAAACTATAGTAATTATACTACAGAGCGTGAGCTGATATATTTTATGGGGAAATATCACAGATCAATTTACTTTATAAATAAATCTTAATATTTATCGTTTCTCCTATTTTATCATGTTAATAACAATATAATGATCCACTAAATAATATAAATATGTTCACTTAAATATGAAAACTCAATATGATCACTATTAGCGCAGCTAAGTCTTGTCTGCACCGGTGGCCTACTCGGTAAGACGCTCGACTACGGACCACGAGATCGCAGGTTCAAAACACGGCGGTTCCACGGGATTTTATAATTGAAATGTGTAATCAAACCTTGTCCAATACTTCGGAAGAGGTTTCCCGAATGCAAATGAGTATTCATAAATATAGAATATTTTATTTTTTTATGAAATTTTAACGTTTTTTTGGCAGCAAAATGTACAAGATCTTGCTAAGATCTTGCTAAGATCTTGCAAGATCTTGCTAAGATCTTGCTAAGATCTTGCAAGATCTTGCTAAAATCTTGCTAAGATCTTGCCAAGATCTTGCCAAGATCTTGGCAAGATCTTGCTAAGATTTTTCAGCAGGGAACGTTAAACAAGACGTAAACAACATGATTTGAAATAACTGTACATCGGGCTATAAATTGATTTTCAACGATGACTGCGAAAATACATTCACAAAAAACCAATTTAAATCACCGATTTGGCGGTGAATTTATTGATTTCATAGCCGGTAAATAACAGTGCATCCTTTAACAACATAACAACAAGAAATAACAATTTTAACAAAGAGTGAACAATAAGTTACAACAATATTTTTTTTTGTAATTATTACAGAAACAAAATAGAACAAAATTATTATTTATATCATAATTATAATTTTAATTTATTAAGGCCCAGTATTACCAAAGTTAATCTGAGCTGGATTAACTAAATATTGGACTAAATTGGCGGCACAGCCAATCAGATACCTCAAATGATTGAAACAGTTGAATTTAATCCAAAAGTTAGTTAATCCAGCAAATTTAACTTTGGTAATACCGGGCCTAAGATTAGGTACCTATAATACTTTTTAAATATACCTATTATTAATATAATTAAAATATATTAATTAAATATTAAACATTGATATTTATTCATAATCATTTGACATCTGTAAATCTTCAATTCACGAACAAAAATATTAGTCAACCAAAATGTATGTATTTGATAATTAACTACTGTGTCCAATGTGTCCAATACTGTGTGTCTACATTTTAATTAATACGAACTTGTTGCAAAGTAATTTCATTTTTTATATTTTTCCCACATCTACAACTGCAATAATAAGTACCTACAAACTACAAAAGTAGATAATAACTTGATATGTGTCAAAATTAAGTTTGGTTGGGAGTTATGAAGTTTATGTGATAATTGTCCAATGGTGCCCCCTCTTCCCCTGTCTAGTCTTGTGAATTTGGGACCACATTTTACTTTTTAAGTTCGCCTGACGGACACCTAAAACCGGTTTGGTACACATTTCGAACCAGTTTGCCCAAACCGGTATGCGCCTTACCATGCCTTAGTCATAATCTCATCGTAAGAGAAATAATAAATTACCTACCTATGTCTTTATAACAAGACTGGTTTAAAGTGCGGTCAACATGGAGGAAAGAATTAACATGAGCGATGTCAATGACCTAATTGTAAGTTAGAGTTAACCGCCTGTTTGGAATGATGATTAGAACATGATGAGAGATCATGTTATCTTATCATCGAGATAAACTCTTATCTGCTTTCAATACATAGTCACTTAAACAAAGAGAATTCTTCCTACCAAGCTGTCTGGCTTCTGGCAAAGTTCATTTGCCTCTTAGCTCAACACTTGCTATGCTTTCTGTCAAGAATATTACTTAAAATAGGTACACTCTTTGTTCATCTTAACTCCATAACGGTCACAATGTTACATTTCAGTTGGATCGGTTACGCGGTTCCAGTTGGTTTCAACCTCGCAAAGACTTTGAAAACATTTCGAAACACAAATCCTTTAGCGTTCGGAATATCTATCGAGTTTCGACTCCTCATTTTGAGTAGCTTACAGAAAAAGTCACTTTTACGATGAAACGTTTACCAATATTTAAACGCGCCTACTAGGTAACATAGAATTATGGGTAAAAACGTCCAAAACTAGTTTATATAATTTTGTCCAAGGTTAACACATACATTTGGTTAACATTTGGTTCAAAAGAAGATGCTTGCACTTGAAAATAATTGGGAAAATCCCTGACAGCCCAAATGATTACACAACATTGCAACAATAGCGGTCACATTCACAACAATGCAGCAAGAAGTGGCTTTGTTGTCGACAACACATCGATTGTCGCGATAAATGTGTCTTGAAAGATGAGTGAATGATAACAAAGTGACAGGAAACAAAGACAAGGGGGAGCTTGTCTTGAAATAGGCGAGGCGAAGTCGGCATCGAACAGAAAGCGTCCAAGCTGGATGTTATATTGGCAGAATAAACAGTAATAGCTCACCTTGTACAGACATATCGCGTCACTTTACAGTAAAACACCTGTCTTTTAGTCCACACAGTTAGGTTAAGTTGACACCTCAAGTTGCACACAGAAATCACAAGCAAGGTCGCAGCAATCAGCTGATTCTAGTTCCCGCATCGCTCACTAGGTCGCATCCAGAGGAATATCAAGCTAGCGCCCAGCACCCAGCACCCAGCCCCCAAGGAAGGACGTTATATTCACAGGACCATAACACCATACAAAAATATCAATGAATGAAATTTATTTTTATGTAATTTTCTTGAGCATATCTAGCCCTCAAGACTGAGGATAATATGATGCAGGACAATGATTCTGATAATCCCTGAGAAATTTAAAGTTTGTACCCTCTCCAAACTTGAATAAAACGCAAATGTGAAGCTAGCACCCAGAACAATTTATTTTTTTAGAATTTTTGGGGGATATCTAGCCCTCTAGACTGAGGATAATATGATGCAGGACATTGATTCTGATAATCCCTAAGAAATTGAGAGTTTGTTCCCTCTCCGAATTCGAGCAAAACGGAAAAATGTAAAAAAAAAAACATTTTTTTCATGTAATTTTTTTGGCATATCTAGCCCTCTAGACTGAGGATAATATGACGCAGGACATCGATTCTAATAATCCCTGAGAAATTTAGAGTTTGTGCCCTCTCCAAATTTGACAAAACGAAAAAATGTAAAAAAGAAATTTTTTTTTTTTTTTTTTTTTTCTTGGGGCATATCTAGCCCTCTAGACTGAGGATAATATGACGCAGGACATTGATTCTGATAATCCCTGAGAAATTTAGAGTTTGTACCCTCTCCAAATTTGAGCAAAACGGAAAAATGTAAAAAAAAATAACAATTTTTTTATGTAATTTTTTTGGGCATATCTAGCCCTCTAGACTGAGGATAATATGATGCAGGACAATGATTCTGATAATCCCTGAGATATTAAGAGTTTGTACCCTCTCCAAATTCGAGCAAAACGGAAAAATGTGAAAAAAATCATTGTTTTTTATGTAATTTTTTGGGCATACCTAGCCCTCTAGACTGAGACTGAGGATAATATGACGCAGGACATTGATTCTGATAATCCCTGAGAAATTTAGAGTTTGTACCCTCTCCAAATTTGAGCAAAACGGAAAAATGTTTAAATAAAATACAATTTTTTTTTATGAAATTTTTTAAGGCATATTTAGCCCTCTAGACTGAGGATAATATGATGCAGGACAATGATTCTGATAATCCCTGAGAAATTTAGAGTTTGTACCCTCTCCAAATTCGAGCAAAACGGTCAAATTAAAAAAAAAAATGTAATTTTTTGGGCATATCTAGCCCTCTAGACTGAGAATAATATGACGCAGGACATTGATTTTGATAATCCCTGAGAAATTTAGAGTTTGTACCCTCTCCAAAATCGAGTTAACGGAAAAATATAAAAAAAAAAAAAAAAAAAAAAAAATTATGTAATTTTTTGGGGCATATCTAGCCCTCTTGACTGAGGATAATATGATGCAGGACAATGATTCTGATACACCCTGAGAAATTTAGAGTTTGTATCCTCTCCAAATTCGAGCAAAACGGAAATATGTGAAAAAAATCATTTTTTTTTATGTAATTTTTTGGGCATATCTAGCCCTCTAGACTGAGGCTAATATGATGCAGGACATTGTTTCTGATAATCACTCAGAAATTTAGAGTTTGTACCCTCTCCAAATTCGAGGAAAACGGAAAAAAGGGGTAAAAATTACAATTTTTTTTATGTAATTTTTTGGGGGATATCTAGCCCTCTAGACTGAGGATAATATGATGCAGGACATTGATTCTGATAATCCCTAAGAAATTGAGAGTTTGTTACCTTTCCGAATTCGAGCAAAACGTAAAAATGTGAAAAAAAAACATTTTTTTTATGTGATTTTTTGGGCATATCTAGACCTCTAGACTGAGGATAATATGACGCAGGACATTGATTCTAATAATCCCTGAGAAATTTAGAGTTTGTACCTTCTCCAAATTTGACAAAACGGAAAAATGTAAAAAAGAAAATAGATTTTTTTTTTTTATTTTATCTTGGGGCATATCTAGCCCTCTAGACTGAGGATAATATGACGCAGGACATTGATTCTGATAATCCCTGAGAAATTTAGAGTTTGTACCCTCTCCAAATTCGAGCAAAACGGAAAAATGTAAAAAAAAAAAACAATTTTTTTATGTAATTTTTTTGGGCATATCTAGCCCTCTAGACTGAGAATAATATGATGCTGGACAATGATTCTGATAATCCTTGAGATATAAAGAGTTTGTACCCTCTCCAAATTCGAGCAAAGCGGAAAAATGTGAAAAAAAATCATTGTTTTTTATGTAATTTTTTGGGCATACCTAGCCCTCTAGACTGAGGATAATATGACGCAGGACATTGATTCTAATAATCCCTGAGAAAT
Organism: Leuctra nigra; assembly: GCA_934045905.1. Classification (NCBI taxonomy): domain Eukaryota; kingdom Metazoa; phylum Arthropoda; class Insecta; order Plecoptera; family Leuctridae; genus Leuctra; species Leuctra nigra. The sequence goes on along the minus strand of OW203773.1, from coordinate 1,537,770 downwards.
TTAGAGTTTGTACCCTCTCCAAATTCGAGCAAAACGGAAAAATGTAAAAAAAAAAAAAAAAAAAAAAAAATTATGTAATTTTTAGGGCATATCTAGCCCTCTAGACTAAGAATAATATGATGCAGGACAATGATTCTGATAATAATTGAGAAATTAAGAGTTTGTACCCTCTCCAAACTTGAATAAAACGCAAATGTGAAGCTAGCACCCAGAACAATTTATTTTTTTAGAATTGTTTGGGGATATATAGCCCTCTAGACTGAGCATAATATGATGCAGGACATTGATTCTGATAATCCCTGATAAATTTAGAGTTTGTTGCCTCTCCAAATTCGAGCAAAACGGAAAAATGTGAAAAAAAATCAATTTTTTTTTATGTATTTTTTTGGGCATATCTAGCCCTCTAGACTGAGGATAATATGACGCAAAACATTGATTCTGATAATCTCTGAGAAATTTAGAGTTTGTACCCTCTCCAAATTCAAGCAAAACGGAAACATGGAAAAAAAAATTATGTAGTTTTTTTGGGCATATCTAGCCCTCTAGACTGAGGATAATATGATGCAGGACATTGATTCTGATAATCCCTGAGAAATTTAGATGTTGTACCCTCTCCAAACTTGAATAAAACGCAAATGTGAAGCTAGCACCCAGAACAATTTATTTTTTTAGAATTTTTTGGGAAATCTAGTCCCCTAGACTGAGGATAATATGATGCAGGACATTTATTCTGATAATCCCTGAGAAATTTAGAGTTTGTACCCTCTCCAAATTCGAGCAAAACGGAAATATGTAAAAAAAAATAACAATTTTTTTATGTAATTTTTTTGGGCATATCTAGCCCTCTAGACTGAGGATAATATGATGCAGGACAATGATTCTGATAATCCTTGAGATATTAAGAGTTTGTACCCTCTCCAAATTCGAGCAAAACGGAAAAATGGGAAAAAAATCATTGTTTTTTATGTAATTTTTTGGGCATACCTAGCCCTCTAGACTGAGGATAATATGACGCAGGACATTGATTCTAATAATCCCTGAGAAATTTAGAGTTTGTACCCTCTCCAAATTCGAGCAAAACGATAAAATGTAAAAAAAAAAAAAAAAAAAATTATGTAATTTTTTGGGCATATCTAGCCCTCTAGACTAAAAATAATATGATGCAGGACAATGATTCTGATAATAATTGAGAAATTAAGAGTTTGTACCCTCTCCAAACTTGAATAAAACGCAAATGTGAAGCTAGCACCCAGAACAATTTATTTTTTTAGAATTGTTTGGGGATATATAGCCCTCTAGACTGAGCATAATATGATGCAGGACATTGATTCTGATAATCCCTGAGAAATTTAGAGTTTGTTGCCTCTCCAAATTCGAGCAAAACGGAAAAATGTGAAAAAAAATCAATTTTTTTTTATGTAATTTTTTGGGCATATCTAGCCCTCTAGACTGAGGATAATATGATGCAGGACAATGATTCTGATAATCCCTGAGATATTAAGAGTTTGTACCCTCTCCAAATTCGAGCAAAACGGAAAAATGTGAAAAAAATCATTGTTTTTTATGTAATTTTTTGGGCATACCTAGCCCTCTAGACTGAGACTGAGGATAATATGACGCAGGACATTGATTCTGATAATCCCTGAGAAATTTAGAGTTTGTACCCTCTCCAAATTTGAGCAAAACGGAAAAATGTTTAAATAAAATACAATTTTTTTTTATGAAATTTTTTAAGGCATATTTAGCCCTCTAGACTGAGGATAATATGATGCAGGACAATGATTCTGATAATCCCTGAGAAATTTAGAGTTTGTACCCTCTCCAAATTCGAGCAAAACGGTCAAATTAAAAAAAAAAATGTAATTTTTTGGGCATATCTAGCCCTCTAGACTGAGAATAATATGACGCAGGACATTGATTTTGATAATCCCTGAGAAATTTAGAGTTTGTACCCTCTCCAAAATCGAGTTAACGGAAAAATATAAAAAAAAAAAAAAAAAAAAAAAAAATTATGTAATTTTTTGGGGCATATCTAGCCCTCTTGACTGAGGATAATATGATGCAGGACAATGATTCTGATACACCCTGAGAAATTTAGAGTTTGTATCCTCTCCAAATTCGAGCAAAACGGAAATATGTGAAAAAAATCATTTTTTTTATGTAATTTTTTGGGCATATCTAGCCCTCTAGACTGAGGCTAATATGATGCAGGACATTGTTTCTGATAATCACTCAGAAATTTAGAGTTTGTACCCTCTCCAAATTCGAGGAAAACGGAAAAAAGGGGTAAAAATTACAATTTTTTTTATGTAATTTTTTGGGGGATATCTAGCCCTCTAGACTGAGGATAATATGATGCAGGACATTGATTCTGATAATCCCTAAGAAATTGAGAGTTTGTTACCTTTCCGAATTCGAGCAAAACGTAAAAATGTGAAAAAAAAACATTTTTTTTATGTGATTTTTTGGGCATATCTAGACCTCTAGACTGAGGATAATATGACGCAGGACATTGATTCTAATAATCCCTGAGAAATTTAGAGTTTGTACCTTCTCCAAATTTGACAAAACGGAAAAATGTAAAAAAGAAAATAGATTTTTTTTTTTTATTTTATCTTGGGGCATATCTAGCCCTCTAGACTGAGGATAATATGACGCAGGACATTGATTCTGATAATCCCTGAGAAATTTAGAGTTTGTACCCTCTCCAAATTCGAGCAAAACGGAAAAATGTAAAAAAAAATAACAATTTTTTTATGTAATTTTTTTGGGCATATCTAGCCCTCTAGACTGAGAATAATATGATGCAGGACAATGATTCTGATAATCCTTGAGATATTAAGAGTTTGTACCCTCTCCAAATTCGAGCAAAGCGGAAAAATGTGAAAAAAAATCATTGTTTTTTATGTAATTTTTTGGGCATACCTAGCCCTCTAGACTGAGGATAATATGACGCAGGACATTGATTCTAATAATCCCTGAGAAATTTAGAGTTTGTACCCTCTCCAAATTCGAGCAAAACGGAAAAATGTAAAAAAAAAAAAAAAAAAAAAAAAAAAATTATGTAATTTTTAGGGCATATCTAGCCCTCTAGACTAAGAATAATATGATGCAGGACAATGATTCTGATAATAATTGAGAAATTAAGAGTTTGTACCCTCTCCAAACTTGAATAAAACGCAAATGTGAAGCTAGCACCCAGAACAATTTATTTTTTTAGAATTGTTTGGGGATATATAGCCCTCTAGACTGAGCATAATATGATGCAGGACATTGATTCTGATAATCCCTGATAAATTTAGAGTTTGTTGCCTCTCCAAATTCGAGCAAAACGGAAAAATGTGAAAAAAAATCAATTTTTTTTTATGTATTTTTTTGGGCATATCTAGCCCTCTAGACTGAGGATAATATGACGCAAAACATTGATTCTGATAATCTCTGAGAAATTTAGAGTTTGTACCCTCTCCAAATTCAAGCAAAACGGAAACATGGAAAAAAAAAATTATGTAGTTTTTTTGGGCATATCTAGCCCTCTAGACTGAGGATAATATGATGCAGGACATTGATTCTGATAATCCCTGAGAAATTTAGATGTTGTACCCTCTCCAAACTTGAATAAAACGCAAATGTGAAGCTAGCACCCAGAACAATTTATTTTTTTAGAATTTTTTGGGAAATCTAGTCCCCTAGACTGAGGATAATATGATGCAGGACATTTATTCTGATAATCCCTGAGAAATTTAGAGTTTGTACCCTCTCCAAATTCGAGCAAAACGGAAATATGTAAAAAAAAATAACAATTTTTTTATGTAATTTTTTTGGGCATATCTAGCCCTCTAGACTGAGGATAATATGATGCAGGACAATGATTCTGATAATCCTTGAGATATTAAGAGTTTGTACCCTCTCCAAATTCGAGCAAAACGGAAAAATGGGAAAAAAATCATTGTTTTTTATGTAATTTTTTGGGCATACCTAGCCCTCTAGACTGAGGATAATATGACGCAGGACATTGATTCTAATAATCCCTGAGAAATTTAGAGTTTGTACCCTCTCCAAATTCGAGCAAAACGGAAAAATGTAAAAAAAAAAAAAAAAATTATGTAATTTTTTGGGCATATCTAGCCCTCTAGACTAAAAATAATATGATGCAGGACAATGATTCTGATAATAATTGAGAAATTAAGAGTTTGTACCCTCTCCAAACTTGAATAAAACGCAAATGTGAAGCTAGCACCCAGAACAATTTATTTTTTTAGAATTGTTTGGGGATATATAGCCCTCTAGACTGAGCATAATATGATGCAGGACATTGATTCTGATAATCCCTGAGAAATTTAGAGTTTGTTGCCTCTCCAAATTCGAGCAAAACGGAAAAATGTGAAAAAAAATCAATTTTTTTTTTATGTAATTTTTTGGGCATATCTAGCCCTCTAGACTGAGGATAATATGACGCAGGACATTGATTCTGATAATCCCTGAGAAATTTAGAGTTTGTACCCTCTCCAAATTCAAGCAAAACGGAAAAATGGAAAAAAAAATTATGTAGTTTTTTTGGGCATATCTAGCCCTCTAGACTGAGGATAATATGATGCAGGACATTGATTCTGATAATCCCTGAGAAATTTAGAGTTTGTACCCTCTCCAAATTCAAGCAAAACGGAAAAATGGAAAAAAAAATTATGTAGTTTTTTTGGGCATATCTAGCCCTCTAGACTGAGGATAATATGATGCAGGACAATGATTCTGATAATAATTGAGAAATTAAGAGTTTGTACCCTCTCCAAACTTGAATAAAACGCAAATGTGAAGCTAGCACCCAGAACAATTTATTTTTTTAGAATTTTTGGGGGATCTAGCCCTCTAGACTGAGGATAATATGATGCAGGACATTGATTCTGATAATCCCTGAGAAATTTAGATGTTGTACCCTCTCCAAACTTGAATAAAACGCAAATGTGAAGCTAGCACCCAGAACAATTTATTTTTTTAGAATTTTTTGGGAAATCTAGTCCTCTAGACTGAGGATAATATGATGCAGGACATTTATTCTGATAATCCCAGAGAAATTTAGAGTTTGTACCCTTTTCAAATTCGAGCAAAACGTTAAAATGTAAAAAAAAAAAAAAAAATGTAATTTTTTTGGGCATATCTAGCCCTTTAGACTGAGTATAATATGATGCAGGACAATGATTCTGATAATCCCTGAGAAATTTAGAGTTTGTACCCTCTCCAAACTTGAATGAAACGCAAATGTGAAGCTAGCACCCAGAACAATTTATTTTTTTAGAATTTTTTGGTAAATTTAGCCCTCTAGACTGAGGATAATATGATGCAGGACATTTATTCTGATAATCCCTGAGAAATTTAGAGTTTGTACCCTCTCCAAATTCGAGCAAAACGTTAAAATGTAAAAAAAATACAATTTTTTTTATGTAATTTTTTTGGGCATTTTTTTTTTCTCAACATTACAGTCCACTACCAGCTATCATTCTCTCAGTCGCTCTGTTGCCCTGCTAACCCCACGGCCGCGACACATTTTGGTCGACCTTGAGCCGGAGCTTTGTTTCTAGCCGTGGTTTTCTCTTTGTTTGTCTCGCTAGTTTTCATGCTAGAGTTTTTCTCTTTGTTTAAATGTTGGATCAGTAGAGCTGTTCTCTATTGTTCATTCGTTTCTTGTGGTATTCATCCCCCAAGTTTTCACCTCGTGGTCAGTGACCTTGAAGGACGTTTGTCTCTCTTGTACGGAATAAGTCTCGTGTTCTGTGACCTTGACCTCTTTTCGCGTAGTTCTTTACTCAGTCTCGTCATCTACATTTTGGCTCACATTTTGTTTCCTACGCTCATTTCGTCATGGAGGAACAAAAGCGAGAACAAAAAGTACTCAAGATTCAACGTGAAGAGCTTTATGCAGAAGCACAACGTACGTATGAAGAATTCAAGAATTTGAAACCTGAAGGCATTGCCGCAGTAAAAGGCCGTTTTGAGCGTATTACAGTGCTACAAGCGGAATTTAAAGCATTGCAAACCAGCATTATTAATCACAACTCATTGCTTGACCCGACGATCAAACCGCTAGAAATTTCTAAGGTCTCAGTGGGTTTTGAGGAAATAATTTACGCAGCTCAATCCGCATTTCTGTTGGCTGAATCTACGGTCAATGTCATACCTCCTCCAGTGAACATGGTCACGCCTCCCCCGATCGTAATAAATCAGCGTCCACGCATTGATTTACCTACATTCTCTGGGGACACGAAGCAATGGCCAGAATATTATTCTTTGTTTACGTCGCTTGTGCACACAAATGAGTCACTGAACTCAGTGCAAAATTTCACTATCTGCGATCCACATTATCTGGCATCGCTCTCTCCGTGATTTCTGGTTTTCAAATTGACAATGAAAACTACTCCCTCGCTTTTGATGCGCTCGTGCAGCGTTATCAAAATAAACGTTTATTGGCGAGTAATTACATTCAACAAGTCCTAGACTTTGCGCCTCTCAAATCTAGCTCGCATCATTCACTGCAAGATTTCTTACGAATTCATAAGAATTGTATTGCCGCTTTGAAGGCTCTCGGTATCGCTGAGTTGGTAGATTTTTTGTTGTTTTCGCTTACATTGCGTAATCTAGACTTCGCATCTCGTAAGGCGTTCGAAAACAAGATGTCATCACATGCTACACCCACATACGCATCGTTGATTACGTTCGTCGAGGATCAGTCGCGTACTCTAGAATTATGCGGTCTCCACACGCAAACATCAAGTCATCCGAAGGTCACGCGACCACGTCGCCGATCAAGCGACTCAGCTCTCTACTTGCAGCCGAGAATAAAGTTGTCGCGAGCAAAGTTACGTCACCGCCTGGTTATCATAAATGCCCATTATGCAACCAAGGACACACCCTCTACAATTGTAGTATTTTCCTCGCTCAAACTCGCGATGAAAAGTATCAAACATTGCGACGTCTGAAGCGGTGCTTCAATTGTTTGGGAGCTCATGCGCGCGCTCAATGTACCTCGAAGAAATCATGCACCACTTGTCAAAGTAAGCAACACCATTCGCTGTTGCATCCTGTTGCAGCAACAACCCCCCCTGTAACCCCCCAGTCGACGCTCTCTTCACAACAGACCGTCAATTCTCAATCAGCTTTGCCTCCACTTGCTGATACCATTGCTGATACTGACCCTCCGCGGGCCATGACTTGTCAGCCCAAGGACAACTCAAGTTTCAAGACCATACTCTTAGGTACTGTCCGTGGGTTCATCAGTGACGCACAAGGGAATTATCAACCTTTTCGTGCCGTAATTGATTCGGGATTTTAAATCTCAGCTGTCACACACTCTTTGACAAAGAAGCTTGGATTGAAAGTTAACCCCAGCCAAACTGAATTACTCGGCATTGGTAATTCTTCCGCTCGTGTCATTGGCACTGTCAATTGTAAAATTGCCTCTCGCCTCTTGCGCCACAAGCCTCTAGGCGTGCAGGCAGTTGTCCTCTCCTCCATCTCGAGTCAGCTTCCTAACAATACAGTTTCTCTGGAAGTGTTCGATCGTTATCGTGGCCTCTCATTAGCCGACGATCAGTTCCACGTTCCCGACCAAATCGATTTTTTGATCGGTGCAGATCTCTACCCGGACATATTGCAAAAGTCCGGTGACATGGTGATTGGAGGGACGCCGTCAGCCCTCAATACCATATTCGGTTGGGTGGTGTTAGGACAGACTGTTTCTGATGTACCGTCGTCCCCATCCCCTCTCTCTATGCTCGCGTGTTCCGTCCCCCCACTGGACCAGACACTCCGTCTGTTCTGGGAGTCGGAAGAGGTTCGCCGCCCTCCCCAGAAAAGCCCTGAAGACGATTTCTGCGAACAACACTTCGTCGCCAACCGCGTAGTGGAGGTGCTTGAAGATTCCTCTCCGACTGCATGGGCGCACGTCTCGTCAAGTGACAATCCTGCCGATTGTGCCTCTCGCGGATTGACACCGTCTCAGCTGAAGGAGCATCCGTTGTAGACGTTCGGCCCGGACTTCATGCGCGACTCTCCGCCCTCTTGGCCTCGTGCTTCGCCTCCCCTCGCGTCAAGTGCAGAGTTGCCAGAAATCAAGCCATCTCCTGTCATTCTCACTGCTCGAGTGGACGTCGACCCGCTGCTCGTCACCTTCAGCAAGGTTTCAACTCTCCTAAAGGCACGGCGAGTCTACGGTTATGTCATACGCTTCGCCCGCATTCTACTCGCGCAACGCACCAACTCACCCGCTCCTACCGGTCCTCTAACTACTCCGGAGCTACAGGACGCCCTCAACATCTTCATCAAAGCCGCCCAACGGCAATATTACTCCGCTGAGATACGTCAGATATCTCAACATGGGCAAGTTAAGTCCCGTCTTGCCGCACTCAAACCGTTTCTCGACCCCGCCGGGTATCTTAGGGTGGGCGGGAGGCTGCGACACTCGTCTCTGCCTGAAGACGCGCGTCATCCTCTCCTACTTCCTAAGGAAGCCCATCTGTCTGCATTATTATGTGACTCTTATCATCAAATTTCTCTACACTCTGGACCCAGGACCGTCCAAGCACTGATCCAACAGCGCTATTGGATTGTCTCTCTCCGCGGACTGCTGCGTCAGCGCATACACCGCTGCTTGACGTGCCATAAATTCCGTGCTAAAACTCTCCAGCCTCCGATGGGTGATCTGCCTCCCGCCCGAGTGCAGATGTCTCGCGCTTTTGCTCATGTCGGCACGGACTTCGCTGGTCCGTTCCAAGTCAAAACCAGCACCCGCCGGAACGCTCCATGCACCAAAGGATACCTATGTCTGTTTGTGTGCATGGCCTCCAAAGCAGTCCATTTGGAAATGGTCTCCGAGTTGTCCACTGAAGCGTTCCTCGCCTGCCTGGACCGTTTCTGCTCGCGCCGAGGTCTCCCCGCTCATGTCTACTCTGACTGCGGCCGGAATTTCGTGGGCGCTGCTCGACATCTACGAGAACTCTGCGAGATGTTGTCCCGAGACCAGACCGTCATCGCCGACGCTCTGTCTTCACGCGAGATTCGCTGGCACTTCAACCCGCCCTACGCTCCGAACTTCGGAGGACTCTGGGAAGCCGGCGTCAAGTCCGCGAAGTCTCTCCTGCGTCGCCTCATCGCAGACTCATCATACACCTTTGAGGAATACGCCACACTCTTCAGCAGAATAGAAGCCGTATTGAATAGTCGTCCCTTGTGTGCTACCTCCTCGGATCCCGAAGAAAGCCCCGATTATTTGACGCCTGGCCACTTCCTGATCGGCTCCCCCCTTCTTGCTCCCCCTGAGCAAGAATTCTCCTGCGAGAAATCACCACTAACTCGCTGGCACCGCGTACGACAGCTGCATCAAACATTCTGGACTCGTTGGTCCCGCGAATACTTGAACACCCAGATGCAGCGAGGAAAGTGGGTACGTGGTCCCTCCAACTTGAAAGTTGGATATGTTGTGTTTCTTTTTGACGCTCCTAGTAGCCCCCTCTCTTGGCCAATCGGACGTGTCATCCAGCTTCATTCCGGCCAAGATGGTATTGCCCGCGTCGCGTCCATTCGCACTTCAACCGGCGTGTATAAGAGACCATTGAACAAATTGGTTTCGCTCCCCGTTGAGTGTTAGGTGGGCTCATCTCAGTTTCTGTTTTGTTTTCTCTCTCTCTTTTTTTTGGGTTCTTTTCGAGTCAAAAAAGGTCCTTTTTGGTGGGCGGTATGTTTGGGCCATTCATATTTTCCCGCTTGTTGATGGCGGAAGCTGTGTTCCGTGTATCTAGGTATGTCATCCCCTTGCTAGGGTTGATTTTCCCTTTACCGACCGCATGGTCATCAGTTAGTAAAGTGACCTGGTTCGAATCAGTCATTTCTCGTTTTTCTCGCCAGCCTGCATCGAGGCAGCGCGTGTTTAGTTTTCCTCGTACGCATAGTTATTACTTGTCAGGCATCGAAGCCGAGTCTAGAAGATATTACCGAGTTTATTATTTCAACTCTCTACGATTAAATTCCTACATCATTTCCCAAGTGCAACTCCCGTATTACCTCACTGCAGTGTCCCACTGGCTTTACACCCCAGAGTTTCCAAGACTTCGACGAACATCATCGCAAGACGCCGACGTCGCGACGCCAGTAAAGGTAAACCACTACTCAAC